>JAUZSU010126158.1:0-17433 GCA_034780255.1 Parotocinclus maculicauda | reverse complement strand
CCTGCCCACCTTCTCCACAGTATGTATGTGTGTGTGTGTGTGTGTGTGTGGACCTGGCCTGCTTAGGTTATGTGTAGCCAGTAACTAGACCCGCAGGAATAATCCGAGCAGCCCTGCTGAGGACGCCCCACACCGAGGAGGGTCATGTTCCCTGACTGTGCTACACACACACACACACACACACCAGTGTGATTATTACCATCCATCCCTCTATCATCCACTCATATACTCAGTTTTTCCTGAAAGCCCAGAAATTTTAAGGGAGCACAGTCCTGACAGAGCGACAGCGTATTACGAAGGGAGACAATAAAAGATATCAGAAGTTGCAACTAATTAAATATGGTCATCGAACGAGGAGAAAGATGAGGAGATTGCCAGGGGTCAACAGAGACACATGAAGCATGACCCCATACACATCTACTTAATCAGAGGCAGCAATGTGATAGCAGACAATCAAACAATAAACCATGCCCTGAAGGATGAGAGATGGATGATACGGTCTCTCACAGGACCTCAGTGAGCATTACAAAATTATTTCGGTTCATATTTTCTCCATTCTACTGTATATGCACAGCCCACCCAACCGTACCATGTAAATAGGGTAGGAAACCAGAAAAAGATCAAAAGGGACAAATGGAAAAGTTTTCTGGGTGTGAAACTAAAGATTCTGTGCAGATGCAGATCTTACCTTGTTGTCGTTTGGTCCGGTGAAGTTTGTAGCAAGGAAGAAAGAGATTGTGTAAAGAAGGTAAAGCCTGTGAGTGCAAACTTCCTGTTACTACCCAAAGTTATAGCTCATGGCACACCCACCAAAACCAGAAACAGGGAGGGTCAGAAAGAGGGGGGCAGACGGTAGGAATTAGGAAGGGAGGGAAAAAACTGCGTAGACTCCGTACAGGACTAGACTCATCCCATTATAGACAGAAAACCAGTCAAAGGATTCTTTCTTTTGTCTTCTGAGGAGAACTATTAAAGTAGAAAGTCTAGTCTACTGCAGAAAATATTGCAAGAACAACCTTTACAGATCTTGTTTGAGGTTTGCATATTTTTTTGGAAATAGCAAGGGATTTGTATTACAATAGAAAGGATTCCACCCAGAATCTGCAAAAAAAACCCTTGATAAACCTCTGGTTTTCCATTGGTTCTATAGACTGGATGGACCTGAAACACTCGAATAGCCCTGGTTTCACTGCACGTGCTGAGCACACAGCAAGCTGGCACATGTACATGGAATGCTTACTTTTGAATGACCAAATCTCTCCAAAATCACTAAGTCACAAACTTTACCCAAGAACACACGATTGACTATGAGCTTATATCCACCATCTCAGAACATAAACATGAAAAACTTAAGCTATTATGAAATCTATCAAAGTTGTTAATCTGGGCTTGCCTGGATGTTCTCAAGTGAGACCCCACTTTGTTTAAAGAGTCCTAGTGGCACGCCCACGTCTGGTCCAAACCAAAACTACCACACCTGATTCTAATACTGAGGCACTGATTGGCTGGATCAGGTAAAACACGCATCGTGGTTGGGAAATCATTTAAATGTTAAATCCCAGTTCTACTGCTCCTTGATGTTTATTATTTTAGTGTATACTTTAATCTGAGGTTATTAAGAGATCAGTATAAACGTGTCTGTAGGTACAGGTCATTCTGACTCTTGCCTTTAACCTGTATATATTATGATTTGTCTCAACAGCCCTGCGTTATTCCTTATTACATCAGAGCTTCATTTGATATTTATCTGACATCTGAAATGCTTTAAACATTGTTTAATTATATAGCTAAATCATATAATTAATCAAAATGTTAATATTATAGCTGAATCAGAGACAAAGCCTTACAACTTTGAGGCATCTGGTACCTTTTTGTCACCCCCAAATAAGCTAAACTGAATACAACTATAAGACTAAAACAGTGTAAATGTGATCTGACAAGAAAGATCGGAAATGGCCACATATAAATGTCTTTCGGGTTTATTTTGATTATAAGAATAAAATAAAATCATATGCATTTCTTGATGGCCATTTTGTCTTTGGCTATTGCTGGATATAAAACAGTAACCACTATTCACATAAAAATACTAATTCACTTTCCATACCTTAAGTGTAATTCACCTCAGGGTCACATGACAGTGGGACGGAACTGCAGAACACACACATTACACAACGGCTCAGCCAGAACTTAAATCTGGATCACTGAAGCTGTAACTCCATGTATTCCAGTCCAGCTATGGGGATGATCCCGTCCTGATCTGCCCTCCCCTCCCTCAGTCATACGAAGGCACCGTCATGAATAACCACACCGCCCGGTCGCTGTTAGTGACATTAAGCAAATAAACTTGTTTTCAGGAATAGGTCTCCTCACATTTTGGAAACTGGCATTATAAAAGTAATTTATGGATGGAATTAAAAGAGTCTCAGACAGCAAAAAAAAAAGAGATGATTACGCAACCAATCAGCACATCAAGCAAAAAGAGGCATGAACCAGTCCTACAGATTAAATAAATTGCAAAGGTTTAATGCAATAGTGTGAGAAATTCAGTCAAAATGAACAAAGTTAAAGATTGGGTAATCCACTTACAAATTCTGTATTTTTTACATGTAACTGCTAAATAGTTTGAACAAAACATCCTCTTGACACAATTATAAGGAATGTTACACACACACACACACACACAGTACTATACTAATGTCTTCAGTCTCCATTAGATTGGACATACAGTTGTATTAAGACTGGTATTAAGACCATATATAATTATTTAAGTTTCCTTTAGAATAGAATATAGAGGAAATTTGGATCCAGTATTAAACCAAAAAAAATCTTACACTGCCACTAAATCAGCCACTATAGGCTAGAGGTGAGTATTCTGTGTGCCCTCCTCTAACAGGCGATCTGACTTTTGTACAGTCTGAAGAAGTTTTATCAAGAATGAGGCAAAATCCAAGAAATTATTTATTTTTTTTAGAAGGGGAACAGGATGAAAAAGCTCACCTTTGCTAAAGCACACCAATACTGGAATGAAGATCAGTGGGAAAGTGGATTATGGAGTGACAAATCCAAGCTTTAATTTTTGTGAACAATGGTCGAGTGTGATAAATACGGTCATTATACAACAGCTTAACGCATATAAGTACAACCAATCTAATGGTGGCCTAAGACTTTTGCATAGTACTGTTTAGAACATTTTTACATTGTTTGGCAAAAGCAGCTCGTCATACTCTTTCCACTGTCGTATTGCAATAACCACAAAAGGAGATCCTGAAACTAAACTGCATCTGGGTCCTTTTCACAGTTCCCTAAAATATTTTAAGGTAGCTGCTTCTCACTGCTGAGTAAATATCTAGTTAGTTAAATAAAGTATTTTTATATCAGCTGGTATTTTATTTTATTAGTGTGGACCTGCTTGCAATTTAAAGTACAAATGAGGGGATGCAGTGTTCTACATTAGTCAGGATGTTAGAGAAAATTATTTATATTTTACAGACCTTTAACAACTTCATAGCATGGACTGGATAGTGTCTGTGGTAAAAAAAAACTTTTAAATAACCTCATTTAAAAATTCAGTTACATTTTTCCAGACCATTATCAGCTTGTTAGATGAGCCATAGCTGGCATGGGAACATCCTGACAGGCTTACAAGGAAAATTGATCAAGGTCCAAAATTGTCTACACCTGATTTGTATCAAAGCTCAACAAATTCAGCAAATAAATCTCTATTATTATTATTATTATTTAGCTCCAGTTTTTCCTGGAGGGGTCTCAGGAAGACTCGGGTGGTTTGAGTTGTAAAACTGGATTGGTTGAGCCTCGCTCAGAGCAATTGTGAAGATTTCGATATACTGTATACACGTCACTTCATAACTGAATTTATGTGCTCACCATAAAGATTAAAGCCTGATGCCCTTTCACATATAAAGGCAAGTCTGAGTGTTTAGTCACAGACTATGATTCTGCAAAGATCAGTAATCTCAAGGCTGCATTATCTGTTTGGGATTCCACCATGCTTCTGGTGAAATTTTATAAAAAAAGAAAAACTGCTAAACAATGGAGCGAACACAAGATTTTGGCCACATCCACTCTCGTTTGTGTGCTGTGATTTGTTCAGAAAAATAACAAATAAAAAAAACAATTACAAAGACAAGATCCTCCCCAGAGTCTTGGCCATGCCTCGTTTCTCTACCCCTTAGAAACAGTTCTGGATTTGCTTGGCTGCTTTTTCTTTGCTACAAAGAGCTCACCTATTGGTTGTTGACCAGGCTCCCATAAATAATGGTGAACAAAGAATTATACTAATATTAAACAGATTTTATCAGACCGTCAAGATGACAATAACAGTCTTGACCTGCCCTATCCTGACCAGTTTCCACCAAACGACTAAGATCAAGACTTTCTCAAAATTGCCCGAGACTGAAATAGCTTGAAACGTCATTTGGCCAGCATTAAACAGATTGGGAGAGCATGAAGTGTGTATGGAGATGAATGACAGGTTGGGGTCAGTTTACATTTACTCAGTGGATTAAGAGTGGATAAAGAGGCAGATGGATGAATCCAAAAATTAAAACATTCAAGAGCCACCACAAATAAAAGGACTGTTAATTGGAAACAAAACCAAGAACAAAACAAACGCTGATTTCTGCAGCTTAGCTCTCATGAGAGGCTGATCAGATACAGATTGTCACAACAAAAAAGAATTTCAAACCTTAATATGATTAGACAGCTTTTGACCCTTTATCTAACTCAGGAAGTCTTGGAGATTTCTCCCAAAAGAACAGAAGATCAGAAGTGGATGCACTTTACAGCTTTACATTTGGGGGCCTGTCTGGGATTTCCTTTCAGAGGCAAGTACAATTATTGGGTTTAAACTCTTACAGGGAATTAAATGTTAAGATTTGAAACCGATCCCAAACCATTTTACATTTTGATAAGGAGCCAGCCAGGTGATGAAGTCACTAAACAATTGTGCATGCACCCCCAACATGCATGACGAATTTATAACAGCAGAAAGTCACGATGCAGCACAGGTTCGAGATTCGGTCAACTTTAAATGGATTTTAAGAACAAAAAGCTTCTGTGCTTAATGTTTCTTTGGGTTCACAGTTGTCTCTGCCGCCTCTGGCTGCTTATGTACTGTTTATGTGCCAAGTCAACACCTATTGTTAAAGAAATACAATTAAAAAACGGATTTATAGGTAAACATTTTATTGTTTATCAAGTCAAAAACAAACAAATAGATACATAGAATTAGAGAAGACCTCTTCTATACAGTGGCAATTAAATTTTAAATCTTCCTCTCCCCCCTCAAACCCAGGCTCAGTAATTACTCAAGCTGAAAAACCCTGTCTCAATTTACACAAATACAAACCCACTCGCTCAAAACTGGCACGCTCTTGTGCTGGAGCCTGGGCACAAGTGACTAAACTTGGACATTAAAGGCAATCTAGAGCAGAAACGCCCACAAACCTGCTCGAAGTGGAATCTAAGGCCGTTAAGCTAAGGTTTCAAACAAAGCAAGCTTGTAGCTGTGCAGTTTTAGTGAGATTGAGCTCCCCCATTGGACACGTCAACCAGTCGTACACACACAACGGTGGCTCACTCGGACAGAACAGGTTCTGCAATGACATCAGTCTTAAGAGCAAGACGACAAAGGCCTCGTCAGGAATTAACCCTGGTTCAACCCATTTAAACAAGACACTTCTTGCATAAAGGTTCCCAGTACTGTACAGTATTTTTGACCCCCATCCCAAAACCCACGTTCGGTGGACATAAGTGGGGCAGAAAAGGACAAACACTGATTAAAGCAAAGCAGGCTACATTTGAACAGATCAGATTTTATAATTCGGCTCTACAATCCCTTTCAGACGGAACACCAAAAGGTGTCAAAACATAGCGGCACAGCCCGTTGTCTAAAGACTGATGCCCTTTGCTGTAAAAACTGAAAAGCAAAAATCAGAGAAAAGTGACCACCTCCATCCAAAAGTAAAGCAAAACAAGCAAAACCAGCAAAACCAAAAACGATCAGAACTCCTTAAATAACAGACTCTAAAGGAAGGGGGAAATTTATACAGATTAACTAGACGATATACTGACCAGGACAGAAAAGAGTTCAAGGAAGATTAGGCTAAAAGTAAGATGCAAAAAAAACCAAAAAAAAAAACACGACTCCCCACTCCTCCTATAACACTCTAAAAATGAAACGTTCAAAAATTCAGAAGCGTCACATTCCTCTGCGGTCAGAGGCGAGCTATTGCTGGCTGTCGCACCTTTGCTCCTGTTCTGTGGTTATTCTGTAGGGGTAGGAGGATGCTGGTGAAAGTTGCGTCTTGTTGGGACAGAATGGAAGAACGGACGTTCTTAATACCCCAACATCCCCATTACTGAACGGCCACACGCTACGACCTTCTACTGCAAGCCCCGTCCAGCTTCGCGTGCCGACCCGACCCGACCCGACCCGACCCCCCCCAACACACACACAGATCTGCATGTCAAGTTTGTTTTTAACAGAATTTTAGCTATTCTCAAATGGAACATATTTGATAAAGGATGCAAAAGTTTGTGATTCTCTGATTGAGAGCATATTTACAGGACCAAAAAAAAGTCAACGTTAGTTACGTTTCAAAATCTGTGCACCGAACTCATAACGATTTCTAGTCGAAATTTCGTCTGCACATACAAACCACTATTCGCTTTCTAAAGGCTTTTGGCAATACTAAGATCGATTTCCATTACATCCAAACACTGAATCAGAGATGCTAGATTGAAAAGGGGTGATTTTTCCAAAGTCCTTTACCAATCAGAAACTCCACCCAAACTTAAGGTCTAATTCGAAGGCAGCCGGTTCTAAAGTTCAAATCTATGATTACATCATAGGAAGTAGTGCCTGTTTGCAGAGCCTAAACAGTCCGACAGGTCCAAAGAAATATTGAACAGAACTTTTTCACATTTATAACCCCAGGTTCCTTCGTTTCCTTCTGCCTGAAGCACAGACAACGTCCCGTGCCAACGTCCCATTGCCATACTGTCTTTTCCCCGGCATTAAAGAGGAAAGCAAAGCAAAACGCCCCACTGTGGTGCCTCCCATCCAGTCAGCTTTAGTTGTTTTCCTCGTCGCTGTCGTCTGGGCTGATAGCTGGACTGTAGGTTGGGGAGGTGGGACTGTACCCGGGCGAGGTCGGGCTGTAAGTGGAGCCCTTGGGACTCGTGGGAGAGTACGTCGGAGATGTGGGCGAGTACTTCGGCGATGTCGGGGAGTAGGTCGGCGACGTGGGCGAATACTTGGGGCTGGTCGGAGTGTAGGTCGGCGACGTCGGAGAATAGGTCGGGGAAGTGGGGCTGTATTTGGGTGTTGTGGGAGAGTAGGTCGGAGAGGTGGGGCTGTACTTGGGCGAAGTGGGCGAGTACTTGGGCGAAGTGGGCGAGTACTTGGGCGACGTCGGGGTGTACTCCGGAGAGCTGGGGCTGTAAGACGGCGAGGTGGGGGTGTATTTGGGAGAGGTGGGAGAGTATGAAGGTGAGCTTGGACTGTAAGAGGGCGAGCTCGGGGTGTAAGTGGGAGACTGAGGGGTGTACCGAGGGCTGGATGGAGAGTAAGACGGGGAGGTGGGGGAGTAAGACGGTGACGTCGGAGAGTAGTTGGGGCTGGTTGGGGTATAATTGGGAGACGTGGGCGAGTAAGAAGGTGAAGTGGGGCTGTAGGACGGCGAGGTCGGCGAGTAGCTGGGCGAAGTGGGCGTGTAGTTGGGAGACGTTGGGCTGTAGCTAGGTGACGTGGGCGAATAAGAGGGTGACGTCGGGGAATAAGAGGGCGACGTGGGGGAGTACGACGGCGATGTGGGGGAGTACGAAGGAGACGTGGGAGAGTACGAAGGAGAGGTCGGGCTGTAGCTGGGCGACGTGGGCGAGTAAGAGGGTGACGTGGGCGAATAAGATGGGGACGTCGGAGAATAAGAGGGCGAGGTCGGGGAATAAGAAGGGGATGTCGGAGAATACGAGGGCGACGTCGGCGAGTAGCTTGGGGAGGTCGGGGAATAAGACGGAGACGTGGGGGAGTAGGATGGAGATGTCGGGGAGTAGGATGGAGACGTGGGGCTGTAGTTGGGGCTGGTAGGAGAATAGGAAGGGGAGGTTGGAGAATACGAGGGCGACGTTGGGGAGTATCCAGGGCTCTGGGGGGTGTAGCCTCCAGGGGAGCGCGGCTCATATGCCGGGGATGTAGGCGAGTAGTTTGGCGACATGGCTCCACCTGCAGGTGAAAAGCAACAAATACAAGACGTAAAGGAGAACAGGAGTTGATTCTAAGCAGCTACACAGAGTGGAATTTAGGACCACTGACTCTAAACAAAACAGGAGGCAAATACAAGAGGCACTGCAGTCTCAGTTTAGTGAAACAAACAATGTACTTCAATTAAAACTGGGCCACAAACTAGAAATGGAAAAGTGGGCTGATTTACATTTTATTTAAGTTCCAATCCCACCGATACCGAAACACGTTCCAATAACAGTTACTGTAGGTCCTGGTTTTGAGGTTATAAAATGCTGTCTTGCTTTTCAGCGTTTACAGATTTCTTCACACAAAACATTTTAGTCAAAGTAACAGTTAATACATTTAAATGTGTCGTTCTGCCCTTACACAGAGCGACTTGCAGTCGTTTATAGTCTTATAATCCAAAGAAATTATGGCTAAATGACCCAACAGAGACAGCATGGCATATATGGGCTTTGGACCCTGACCCTTCTGGTCCATAGTCCAGTCCCTTAAACGCTGGGCCACTACAGTGCAAAAAGAGCAATAAAGCAATAGAATTTGCTCACTTACAAGCACCTGACTGTGGGACTGTGGTGGCCTAGCAGTTTAGGTACTGGACTCTGGACCTGATGGTCCAGGGTTCAAACCCTACCTCTGCCAAGCTGCCACAGTTGGGTCCTTAAGCAAGGTCCTTAACCCATGATTATTGAATCGTAAGACTGGATAAGGGCATCTGCTTAATGCTATAAATGTAAACATGATAATGGTAAGATGCAGAACGGATCAGACCCGATACAGGACTGGACAAATCTCTAACTTGAACAACTCATTTTTACAACTTTATAACTAAATTAAGCTATAGAAGATCTGGCAGGTATGTGGTGTTTAATGTCCAGTTTGTTCCTTTTTCGGCGTTTCCAACTGTTGTTTATGAAAGTCACGATGACGATTTTGTCATGAGGAGGATGTGTTTCGATTTTTCTATGGTTTAGTTTGTTTCACTTTCCTGGGACACAACATAATTCTCATACTTCTCTAGCTTTTTTACGAGACATTTAGAGGTGGTCCTGGTTCAACTTCTCCAGAGTGACTGCTAGTGAGCAGCCCAAACGTTACAAAAAACATTTAAACAAAGCTGACCTGGAGAGGGAATGTAAGGACTGGCCGGTCCAGGAGACCCAGGAGAGCCCGGAGTCGGAGACCAGGCTGGAGAGTAACCAGGAGAAAAGCCACTGGCATCTGATGCCGCACTGGGTGAGAAGCCTGCCGCTCCAGGAGTCATTCCACTTCCTGGAAGGAGAAAGGAAGGTGAGGCACAGAACACGGGAACAAACCTCAAGTCTGGGATCATCATTTAAAATATACAGTTTAACCATCATACAGGTAAGGATGGAGTTTAGATTAGTCTTTACTCACCCACACTGGGCGACCAAGCACCGTAAGCAGGGGTGGCACCAGTGTTCCAGGGTGTCATGGCTGGTGACATGCCACTCATCGGGCTGGGGGCAGTGCCAAAGAACATTCCAGTTGCTGCAAAGAGAGGAGAGAGAAACTCGTCAATAAGTACTCCATCAGACGCGAGTGTCCTCCACAAAACAATGCATTTTACTCCTGGGGGATTATTTATAGGCCAGACTTTTTTTATTGATTGTTCCGCGGATCCGCCGACGATCATATTAAAAGAATACCAAAAAAATATATATTTTTTGGGGTATTTCTCGGGTTCCGCCGCATCACCAATGATTGAAATAAAAAATAAAAAAAATCCCGCTTTTTCCGCCCTCTGGTGGAGAGCCAACGGTTTTCTTCTGTTTATTTCATTTTTTTTCCCAGATTCACTAATTTAATTGTAGGTTAAATAAATTTAATTTTTAAATAAATTATTTTTATTTCTTCCTCCTTCCTTGTATTGATTCCACATAGTCCTCGAGAAATTGAAAAGTGCTGAAAAATAAAGATTTATTATTATGTTTTTTCCTCCCTCCTCAGTAGATTCTTAAGTAGGGACATCTGAGGAACAAGCAATTAAAAAAGTCTGGCCTACCATTAAACATAAATTGTTATTAATATTTTAATTTATGTTTTATATTTGAATTAAGCAATTTTTAAACAATAATATTTACATTTTCACTGCTTGCCTTTTGAACGGCTTCCTGAGCATGCATTGTTTTTTCTGAAAGTCACGATGACATGACACCTCTCTGTCAGGGAAATTACGATAGAATGCTGTGATGTAGCAAACAAAATGATTCATCATTATGAACTTTTTTGAACATCTGACAGCCCTAGTTATTATTAAAATATGTCATTTTAATTAGGTAAATCCTATTACCTAATGGGATTTAAGCTCACCCCTCTGGGTTAACTTTAATCAAACTGTGATGTGTGTAGATGATTAATTATTGAATAATGGCAAGTCTAAAACTGTACTGGTCACAAAGATTATGGGATATTTAAAAAAAAAATATGCCCAATAAAACTTGCCCCTAATTTTTGTGAGCAGTGTGTTTTAGTTGTTTTTTTTACTGTATAGTAACATAGGTAGTGTCACAAAACTCTTTTCTATTTTCTCCAGGTTTTTTCCCAGTATTTTTTTCTTACTATGTAACTGTTACTATGTATTTATTAGTTATAGAATTTGTTAATATTTAGTAGAGTCACAACCTTAGAGCATACTGGAACCACCTCTCTGGAAGAGTATTCTCTGGTTATATAGAATGTCCCTGGTTACATAAGTGACATACTTTATACTTTAGTTGTTGACTTGATGAGATTACGTCTCAGATTTTATTCCAATGACGCTTGCATACAAAGGTATGTATCAAGCAACACTACACAGAGCAGAACACCACTACTATCATATCAGTTAAATTGCCTTGGCATTAATGAAAGGATTCAGCTTTGCATGCCAGACCATCCTACAAGCAGTTTTGAATTATATTTTGAACAATGGAAGCTACAAGCAGAAAATCGTTGTATAGCTTTTTTGGTGGAAATCTGTTACTACTAATAATATATGAGAAAACCAAAATCAGTGTCTTTCTCTCAATGTAACTTTCAAAAAGGCAACCACATATTCTTGTAGGAAATATTCCTATGGCAAATGTAGAGAGGCTAACTTGATGTCTTTTCCTATTTTTGTAGTCAGGATTCCTATGCTCTTGGCTATCATGCCTTTTCCTGTCATGCGCTCCATGATGTCAAAGCTTGTCACAAAATCTGAGCAAGGTGAGCATAAACACTCAAACCACTGCTGTTGTGCAACTAAAAGCTCTTACATAAGCAAGTGTCTGCTTCATAAGTGCTCTGTCCTGTTTATTTCTGCACTGAGGAACATGTCCACTTAATTGTAAGCTATGTACTTGAACTGAGGTTAAGTTAACCTTTACACAAGGCAAACCTCTACAATGCAGAGACAATTTAATGTCCAATTATTGTTGTTATGCCAAAGTTTCTGTAACGTTTACTTTCGCATATTGTTATGATTATTACCACTTAACATAAAGACATTGTTCAACAACCAATGCATACATAATTGGGGCATCACATGCTGTGTTTTTAGATATAATAGATACAATGGATTTTAAATACATCTCAAATACAATTTAAATAAGTTAAAATATATACAGTACGTCATTTGCTTTGGTTAGGTGTTCGCTACCATGAGCATGTTCACTGTTTGATGAGCTAATGATGTGTTCACACCGTACTGGGTGTTGCCTGTGTCTATATGCATATGTGGTTATTTTACACAGACTGCAAGCACTGATGTATTTACTTCAGGCAATACAGTTCCAGTTAAGCCTTAAATGAGTTGGACAAGGGAAGCACTAAATGCACACACCTAGTTCTAGAATTTGGCTGGAATCGCTGGAATTGTCAATAGAACTTTTTTTTTTATCATGACAGCAGCATGATGGTATGCAGGTGATATTATAATCCCCTAATTTTTGTAAGCAGTATAGTTGCTTTTACTGTAATTCCAGGTGCCCTTTTTGCCTGCCTTGCCTCCGCTGATAACCTAACCAGTGTCGTGGCGAGTGCAGCTTTCAACAGCATCTACAGTGCCACAGTGACCTGGTTGCCTGGATTTGCCTTTCTCCTGGCTGGTGGACTTTGTCTCATTCCTATGAGTCTACTGGGGTAAGTAAGCGTTTAAGCACATGCTTTTCCATAGTAGTATTATTTTATATATAAAAAGTATTGAAAGAAACGCTTTAAAACAAATAATGCCTTTAAAAATAGTGAGATGAAAAGTCATAAAAAACAAGAGTGATAAGTAAAAGCCTTTTAGGACCCATGGAGACTTATTTAACTAAGTAACTTTTTAGGACCCATGGAGACTTATTTAACTAAGTAACTTTTTAGGACCCATGGAGACTTATTTCACTAAGTAACTTTTTAGGACCCATGGAGACTTATTTGCACTAAGTAACTTTTTAGGACCCATGGAGACCTTTTTTAACTAAGTAACTTTTTAGGACCCATGGAGACTTATTTGCACTAAGTATACTGTAGTTTAGTTGTAAACAACAAATAAAAATATAATAGACACAGTTCTGCGCTGAGCGAGAGACATTGTGATACTGAATCACTGTGTAGTGAAGCATAAATCATGAGCGGGGCTCGACTCGTACATATTTAGGCGTGCCAAATACTGAGCAAATGACGAGAACAGACACCATTTTTCTAGTCAAAAAGCCACAAGACATGAATTTGACAACTTTAGAGGTGGTTGAAAACCGAGGGTACCAATGTGTATGGAATGAAGATTACATATAATGCAGGTCATTAGCATTAATACCAAGTCAAGAAAACCAGGTCTGAGTCCCAGCCTGGTTGCTACCTGTGGGAACTTTGCATGTTCTTCCATTCGAAAGACATACATTAGGTCAGTCAGTTAGCATATATAAAAGTGTCAATGTGAGTGTGTTAGATTGGGCATGTGCCCTGCAGTGGACATGCACTCTGTCCAAGGTTGGTTCCTTCTTGCACCCTCTGTATACAGATGTGTGTGTGTGTGTGTGTCTAGATTGTAGATGTAGATGGGCTATAGTACATATAAAGTACTGAATAGTCCAATGGAGTACAGAAGTACTGGCAAGTACTGGCAAAACTTTCAACCACAGTTTTATTTGCATGGGCTCAGCAAAATTAAACAATAGAAGATTGACGAGTCTCGAATTCTGCTGCAACATTTGGATGGAAGTGTCAAAATGTGGCCTATGAGAGTGTGTGTGCCAAAATTACATTTAATTTAAAACTGTTAAAAAAATTGTTCCAACAATTGTTTGCAACAATACTGCATGTACATGTTAAACCACACAACAAACCGAGCAGCAAGTGTCATGTTAAGGAAATGGCACTGAAAAGTGAGACACCACTGTTTACTAACTTCTTTACAGCCATCCTAAATTTAACAACATATTTCTAATTGCTGAAAAATGTTTGGAGACTTTATCCCCCTTTCACACAAGAAAAAAGTCTGCAATTAGTTTTCCACTACGACATACCTCTGTCTCAGTCATTAAATTACAATGAAGAAAAAATACATTCATTTCATGTTTAGAACAACCTGGAATTAGAAAGAGCAGCTGCAAAAAACTTTCATTTCTGCTCTCGTGGCTGCTCTTGGTTCCTATGTTCTCTTTACGTAACCATAGTGTGATAACATTTCAGAATCTGCAACAGAGTGTATGATGCAAAGGAATTTCATCAACTGTAATTTGCTTGCACACAGAAGTAAGGATATACGAGCCCAAATCATGGGACAGAATCAAAAATACAAATATAAAAGCCATTACATTGCATTACTGCATTAAGTTGGGACAGGGCAATTTATGGGTAATAATGTGGTAAAAAATGTAATTTACAATGTGATTTTGATTTAAGCATGTCCACAAAAGGTATTTGATGAGCAAAGGTGGGCAGAGGATCTCCAGTAGTCAACAAATGTGTTAGGAAATTATTAAAATGTTTAAAAACAATGTTCCTCAAAGAAAGACGGTAAAGGATTTCCATATTTCAGTTTTGACTTTTTGGGATTCATCTTAAAGAAATAAATGCTGCTCTAAAATCTCAATGTACTTTTCTGCATTAATGCTGCCATCACAAAACTGAAAATGACCGTTGCCAAGGGCACTGACAACCCCATACCATGATAGAACCTGGCTTTTGGACTTAAACGTGGATAAGAGTTTGGATGGTTCTTTTCATCCCTGGTCTATTTTTTAAATAAAAAAAAAGATCTGAAATACTGATTCATCTGACCACAATACTTTGTGATGGTCCATCCTAGATGACTCCGAGACCTAAGCGGTCAAAATATGCATGCCGTGTGCCCCCGTTTTAACTCTTTTTTTTTTTTTTTTTTTGAATGTCTTGCAAGCCTGGAATGCAGAAATGAATGTTTATTATCGAATGAAACAAAGTTGACCAGACAAAATGTGAACTATTTCAGGCTCATACTGTCTGCAATGAAATTCAATGTAATGTAAATGTAAGAAACACTGTGTTTTTCCCCATAGTTACATAAGTTCTTCTGATGTGGAGTTTAATTAAGTATAATTTGTTCTCACTTCACTAATCCCTTGTGAAAAAAAGATGATGACTGACATGGATAAGCTAAATTGATCCAATTCAAAATAAGAAAAGTTAAAAGCAAAAGCAGAATACATACTTTGATTAATTGTTTTCTGGAGGATTCACAGGCTTCCATTTCTTTCAGTTAGCTGGTTGGCTGTCTGGGCAGTCTTTTTTAGGACTCATGGAGACTTATTTGCACTAAGAATACAGTACTGTAAATTGAAAACTAAAATGTAAAAAAAAATAAACAGTGGAGATCTGCACTGGGCAAGGGCTAGTGCGAACCTGAATAATTGTGTACTGAATCATGAAACATAAATCATTATTCAAGAACTAATGTAAACTTGGTTACAAACGTGTGATTGTTGTGTGCTTTTCTGAGAAAAGTCAGTCGGTCTGTTTACTAAAAAGTCAATCTATTTTCATTTCAGTGTGCTTCGATTCCTCCAGCTAAAAGATGAAGTCAGTGAAACTGAGCGTTTGTTAGTGGAAGAAGGGACTGATGAAACTGACAACGCACCTGTAGACTAAAAAGAGAAGACGCAATGATTTGTGTATTTGGAGAGCTCTACTGCACACAGCCTTGTGTGGTCTATTGTAAACCATTGATCGAATTTTGCACATTTTTCCAAAGATTATTAAGAAGTAGTGTAAGCTCTGACTTGACTTATTTTTGAAAGTGTACATTTGAGAGAAAATGCACTTTAAAATCTATGTTGTGACAAATATCTAAAGTGTCGAATATTTCATCTATGCATTACTCTGATATATTAATATATTGCATTATTTGGATAAAACAAAAGCAAATTATAAGCAAACTGTAAGCAATAATCAGGATATTATTTATTTTTGTAGTTGTCTTGTTATTCTTAGTTTTGAATCCAATAGGCCAGCAGCAAGAGTAGATCATTTGTATAGATATCTACATGATGAAAAGAAGGGTTGGACTACCTCTAGGTTTAGATTAGTATTACAGAAGGACAAATCGGTTTCACAGATTTTAAAATCTTGTTTATGTACAATAAAGGGAAGTGTGAAATCTGTGAGCAATTGGGGAAGTAAGTAAAGAATGATTAGATAACTGTATGATAAGTGTGTGCAGGTTGTTTGTGTGTTAAGTAAACATCCTCACTGTTAAGAAGCTGCACTTTTGGCTCTGTCTTCTTATCACCGCACTTTGCTTTAATGTGTGAACGTAGGTCAGATATTTTTGTTAAAGAGGGACTTTGCAAATGGCTAATGAGGTTGTCGTTGTTAATCAAGGAATCATAGTTGCTATTTTACTTAATATTATGTCAAGTTTAGGTCATAATAGCTGCGTTAATATTTTACGAAAAGGGATTTTAATACTAGGACTACTTCAGGTTAGAAAAATCTCGGCATTGGTGTAGCACAGTGGATACCAGGCTTTGCAGCCACAAAGGTGCCTTCAGGCCAGGTGGGTTTTATGAGACGTATAACTGTCTGATTCTCAGGAGGGAAGACCTGATGGGGAACAACCTCCTGCTGTAACAGAGATTTCTCCAAACCCTGAGTGGTGGACGTAAAAATAAATAAATGTAATACCTGTTTGCATTTTTTGAGAAAGATTGTTATACTTCATAATAGTAGCAATTTATAACTTCTACGATGCTCATCTTGGTTTTGTGTGTAAGATACAACGTGACCCACTGGGGATATAATAGTGCTCAATGGTTATTCTTTCAAAAATCAGGAAAACTTAAAGTCAGTTCTCACTTAGAATTTATTTACTTTGTCACAGGTGTTTCTTGTATTTTTTTTCTGGCTTTAAGGATACATAAATACATAGAGTTAATCTTGTATTTACAAGTATCTGACACATACCAAAATTTGCTTATGTAGAAAATGGCTCTAATGTTAACTGGATTTTAACTGGACGCACAAAAACAATTAATGTAAATTAATTTGTTTAAGAATTAAATGTGAAAGGTACATTTGATAATAAAAGAATATTATTTTTGTTCTTGTTGGAACCTCCATTTTTCTAACCCTTGTTCACTCCTCCCACAATGAACTGTATATTCAGTGTTTGCTGGTATAAAGGATGGATTAAAAGAGCTTGTTGTGTGTGGTGTTACATGTACATACAGTGGGTACAGCAAGTATTCAGATCCCTTTAAATTTTTCACTCTTTGTTTAATTACAGCCATTTGCTAAAATAAAAAAAAAATCATTTTATTTCTTATTAATGTACACTCAGCATTCCATCTTAACAGTAAAAAACAGACATGTTGGAATGTTTGCAAATGTATTAAAAAAGAAAAACTGAAATATCACATAGTCATAAGTATTCAGACCCTTTGCTGTAACACTCATATTTAACTCACAAGATGTCCATTTCTTCTTATCCTTCTTGAGATGGTTCTACTCCTTCATTAAAGTCCAGCTGTGTTTATTTGAACTGATTGGACTTGATGAATAAAGACACACACCTGTCTATATAAGACCTCACAACTCACAGTGCATGTTATTGCAAATGAGAATCATGAGGTCGAAGGAACTGTCCAAGGAGCTCAGAGACAGAATTGTGGCAAAACACAGATCTGGACAAGGTTATAAAAACATTATGCAGCACTCAA
>JAUZSU010126147.1:0-17438 GCA_034780255.1 Parotocinclus maculicauda | reverse complement strand
AGAGATAGATAGATATAGAGAGAGAGAGAGAGAGAGAGAGAGAGAGAGATAGAGAGAGAGAGAGAGAGAGAGAGAGAGAGAAAGAGAGAGAGAGAGAGAGAGAGAGAGAGAGAGATCGAAAATCTGATTGTGGAGCCCAAATGTGGAGCCTAAACTGAAAGTAAGTTTTTGTTACTTGAGGGAATAATTGTTCCTCTCAAAAAAAAATTGTTTTACAAGGGTTAGGGTTAGGTGTCCGTGAAGGTGTATCACTAATTAGCTACAGTAATATTGTGTGTGTGTGTGTGTGTGTGTGTGTGTGTGCGTGTGCATGCATGCGTGTAAGAGAGAGAGAGCGACAGACAGAGAGACAGAGTGAGAGAGAGAGAGAAAAACAGCAGCTCCATTTCTGCTCTAATGTGCAATACTTAGTACACCTACATCATTTCACAGGGTCATGGGGCCCATTCACCTCACACAAACTTTCCTTTCCACCTCACTTCTCCCACACTCTCTCTCTCAAACACATACTTTGTGGGCTTGAGACAGTCATAGAGACAAGCTGTCTGGAGGTATGGTGGATGAAATGGAGAACTGTATCACAATATTGCACTATATTGTATCTTCATTGTATATTGTGTCTTCAGACAGTGCTGTCTTCAAACAGTTTTGTTTGTCCACAGTGCTTTAAGGCAAGTTGTTCCCCTTAAACTGTATATTGTTTTATTAATATACATGAATGACTTTTTGTTATTTGTTTATATTTGCAAAAATGTGGTAGTATTGAATACCAATCAAAATACATTTCATTGTGTTTAGGCAATAACAAAGTTTTACCTCATGTAGCACTTATGCCATTACAAACATTGTTAATGCTCTGGTATTCACAGTGTGAAGAATTGTTTGTGTGTGTATGCATAAGGTAAAAAGATATGAGGGCCAGTGGTGGTTTAGGAACTCTGCACACTAGACAGAAAAACACATATGTCATTTCTTCCTTAATACCAAAGCTACACCTCCTCTTGCCTATAACAGTGCCAATTCGGTCAGGAAAGGATTCCACCAGTGTCCTGAGCCTGATCCTGCCAGTTATAACTAACTCTTCCACTATATTTTGGGTATTTGGGGACTTATTTCAGGGTTTCATCTTATGTTTGACCTCTTTGAGGATCGAGACCTTTCATGGTCTGAAGTGAAATGCCAGATAAATATCCTCATGAAAGGTACATTAATAATTTGTTTTCTGTATGGATAGCTCTCGTTAGAGCTGCTCCAAGCATTTCCCTCTGTATGGACACCACAGGGCTGACCAAGGATCCACTTGATGGATTATATTTTACAGTTAGCTTGACATCTGAGATCCCATAGTAGTAGCGGGAATCTATGGGTGGTGATATAGGAGTTTGGACTGATCTTCTCAGACTGTTACCACTGTGACCCTTAAAAGTAAAAGCAGATGGAATATGAGAATAAGACCTGCTGTTTCAAATAATCCCACAAAATTTGAGATTGAAAACCTGTGATTTTGGCTAATAAATTTGTCCTATCGGCTTTATTAAATAAAATGTATTACTTTTTACAAATATGCAACAAATGTATACAACTTGTGCACATATACATCAGAGACCAAAAAGATTATTTGGTTTATGATAAAATTCATAGATGTACATTGTGAATGGGACCATATTTTGTTAATGGATCTTAATGCAAGTCAATGGTGACAAAATGTTCCTCCGCTGAGGAGTTTTGTGGGCTGATCAGCTGTATGAGAAAGAAACATACTTGTCTGTCCATCTCTTGGGTGAGAGGATGTGAGAAATTACAATTACTGTGAAAATGGTGTGAGTGTTAGTATAACATATTAATGGCCATGTAAAAAAAAAAAAATTTGAGCAAATACTACATTTCAATAAAATCCCAGGTAATGTCACTTACATGTAATCCATAAACACACACCTGTATAGTGGTGCAAGCCTCATCAAAAGCACTTCTGGAATCACCTGTTTCTCTTCATGAGTGTTTCTTGCAGGCAGTGTGTGAGGGGGTAGTGAAGAGACCAGGAGGAATAATAACAGTGGCATTAACATGTGTGATTTTATTTACATCTCCACTAGATGCCTTACCTCTAATCCTGTCTGTACTACAACACATGGTATACTTTCATGCTGTTCTATTTTACACAACAATGGGAGAGCCTTTATGTGCACTAACTTTGTGTAATGTTTGTGTACTGTGATTGTATCAGTTGTAAGTCGCTCTGGATAAGGGCGTCTGCTAAATGCTGTAAATGTAAATGTGTAATCGCTGCCATGAAGGATTCACTTACAACCTGAACAGTGTGATTGAGACCAAAAAGCAGCTACAGTAGATAAACAACCAATAAATAATAATTAATAATTAAGTATTAATTAAGTAACATGGGTAAGACTGTTTCTCTCTGTGGGTCTCATATGAATACACTACACATTGATTATGCAGTAACAACAATTTTAAACATATAGTATATTATGTAGTGCCTAGGATTTTTCTGTACATTTATTGAAATCCTTAATCAGTGGAATCTGTAGCTGGCTAGAACCTCGTTTATTCAATACACTGAGACAGTTTTGTCTATATAAAACAGGGCACATGAGGGGAAATCAATTAAATATCAAATATCGTTTTGAATTTATTTTTTAAATCAGTGACTTTCACACTTGTTTGGCCACAGTGCACCTATCATTCAGCAATGTTGCAAGTCAACACTGTCAATGTTAAATTAACACTGTCAGTGTTCAGTTTGAACTCTCATAGTGTTGATTTCAAACTGACAAATTTGCTGTGTAGTGTCTTACATTCTATGCTACAAAGCAAGTTAAATTGTCAGGACAATGTTAGTTTCTCAAGATATCGTTTTTCAGTTCTCATATGAGATTTGTTTAAGCAAAATATCTAAAGTTCTGTTTACATTTATTTATTATTAAATGTTGTAAAATTTTATTATTTTTATTATTCAATAGCATTATTATTAAATAAAAAACATAATATGAAAGTGTTTTTTCCCTTTAAGTACCCTTTGTACTGCCTCTGAATACTCTCATTATTATGCTATGTATGGCTGCACATGTTGCAGTTAGTCATAGACCTGCATAAACACAGGACACAGGACATTGCAGGGTGACTGTGTTTAATCCATTCAATACAGGAATATTTAACTCAGTGCAAGTGTCAAAGAACAAGAATTCAGTCAAGAGCATTGTGCTGTTTATGTACAAGTAAGTGTAAATAAAAAGAAACCATTTACATTAGTGTTCATAGGGCTGAATCATGAAATACATGGGTGACATCCAAGTCAGCAGCAAAGAAACAGAAAAAAACAACATAAGTAAACATAAACGGAAAAACTATAAATGAAATACCAAAGCAAGAAAACAAACTAAATGGAGAAGTGGGCTAAAAGGGAGAGGGGCATTACTTTCTTCATTCAAACAACCACAAAATAAATCAATTACCAACATAACTTGTATATATATTTATATTTATATATCTAAAGTGCATTATGGTACAAAAATATAGAAGGTCAGCAGCACCTTAAAACATTTTTTAAAATAAATACACAATTCAAACAAAATAAATTACTGCAAATCTGACATTGATATTTGGCATAAACCTAACAAAAATATATATAAAATAAAAAAGGAAAAAAAAGGAATAAAGCATGGTATTCACAAATCAAATCTGTAACCCTACAGAGCAACAGAATAATTTTCACCATTATCTTTTATTAATTGTTCATCACTAGTCTGGTGCATTGACATTATTTACAACAATAAATACTTCCAAACAATCACTATTACAGTGAGTACTGCAACATGAGCATTAAGGGGCCCATATATAATGTCCTATCAGATCTGAAAGACAAAAAAAGAAATATGTGATTAGTTTCAGACTATTTTATGTTTATAGTAGGTATATACATCACACTAGTTATTAACCACATGCAAACAATATGTTTCACACACATGCAATTGCCTTAAGTGGGAAACCCAGCTTCCCCTTCTACTTCATTACAACAAATGTTTACCAAAGTATCTATATTACTCATGAATCTCCGGGAAATTCATATTTTATTGAACCAACCACCTCCCAATGAACACCACAGCCTGCGTGCAAAACCAGATTTGAACCTCCAGACATAAAAATAATATACACTTGTACACTTGAAGACCATGCATCTCTTGGCATATATGATGCAAATTTGTATTTGTCAAAAATATAGGGTGAAAGACTAATGCTCTTGGGACAATTAACATTGAACATGACATTTTGAGCTACACTGGATGTACAGACTTCACAAGCAATGAACAGACTATGGGTGGATGCATTTGACGCAGGGAAAAAAACACATCTCGTTTTTTATTTGACAGTGTGCTTATTGTTTGAACCACCCTGAAGCACAGCTTCTCATCTGATGATTGGTCAACCTCTTAAAGAAAACTGGGAATCTGGAAAATATCTGGCTTATCAAACTTCAATAAATCAACACCAGCAATAACTTATTTACAATATTTACAATTTATGATAATAAAAATATATATTACATAGTGAAATGTAAAACTGACTGTAGCTTAACTGGACTGGTATTAAAAGCATACTGCTGGGCTGGTCAGTAAATTGTATGGATCATACAGTATGTAAACATAAGTGCTTCCACTGTTTTAAAAAATCCCAGCCACCTCTGGTTTCATACATAACAGCTGAAATAAGCAAAACTGTAAATATTCCTAATATGTATTATACATTATACATATTATACTTGACAAAGCCTTCGAATATTAAAAAAAATGTGTATGTGTAAAGATATGCAAGTATTTCCTTTTACTGTGCTCTTGTGTGTGTGGCATGTTGATGCCTTTTTGCTGATTCAGTCTGGTGCATTTTTGGGGAAATCGGTACATGTGTTTGCAGTTATTCATGGGAGACAACATTCCCAGTGCAAATACAAGCTCAGCCAATTTCTGACTCTCTACACAACACTTCAGAGTTACTCATTCCAAAAAACCTTCAAAGGTTGATGATAAATTTTTGTCCACCACCATACATTTTGTCCATTTATCTTCATGAATTCATTTTAGTGCTAAGTGACTGCACTTCTGCAGATAGCAGTTATCAAAAGATTTATTTTTTTGTCTGGGTCAAACTGCCATGTACCCAAAAGAATCTGTATGTTCTTGGTGTAATAATCACCAGAAAACATTGCATTTTCAATAAAAAAAAAACAAACTATAGCATCACAATGACAGATTGTTCAAATCTGAAACAAAAAGCTAGACTTGATTGCTGCTATGCTCTAGCAATATTTTGCACTACATGCACATACATTCATAATCCATATGACAACCATATCTGTGAATATAAATATGTGAACAGTAATCGACACTGGTCATTACATTATAAGAAAGAAGTTCCAGATGAAAATGCAGCAATTTACCGTTGTCAGAGGCTGACAGTGTTTTAGTGCAGCGCGACTTGCTGAGTCGCGTGTGTTTGCCACTCCAGGTGGAATCCACTGCCCAGTTCATTGCTTATTGCTCTGCTCAGTGAACGAGCCCGTCGTTTCCTTTTTTCTCCTTCCCTCCTTTTCCCTGCTCTTCCTTTCTTCTTCTTCTTACCCAGAGCCTTAAGTGTGCCATCCTTATATATCTGTGACTTGTTGGTCTCTTGTGGCAGGTTGGTGCCCTCCTCATCTTCCAGGCCAAAGTTGATTGGCAGGTTCTTGGTTCCACCAGCAGGCTTTGGACGGGCTGTGCCTTGGTTCTGACTGGTGCCCATGCCTACACCCATGGGAATACCCATACCAACGGTCCCACCACCGCCACTGACTCCACCTCGTTGCTGGACTTCACGGATCTCAGCTGTGTGCACCTCATGCAGTAGTTCCTGCAGCAACATTTTCCGCTCAAAATCATGTTGTGTTCGACCCTTGTCATGTAACATCTGCACATGTGCCACCGACCGCTTTCTAAGAGAGAAATAAAGAGATTTTAAAAAGGAGTAACACTGGTCAACATCTGCAATTATTCTCTAATTGTGCAGAGATTTTCCTAGACATATTGTTTATACAGATTATTTTAATAATCTTACTAATTAGATATTTTTTTCAAGCAGATTTAGTTCCATGTTAGAAAACTCATGTTTAAAATGGTTTTAGACACACTTCCATAGATAACTCTGAATTTGTAACAGATACTGTACATCAGCAATGTCCTAAGCAGAGAAACAACAAATAAATGAATTAATTAATGGTGTCCTACTTTAAATGATTAGGAAAACCTTTTGCCTGTTCCCCTGACAACTGACAATTACTGTAAGTGTTCTTTCTTTCTTACTTTCATTCTTTCTTTCATGTTGCACCAGCCTGTGTGAATGTTCATGACTGGATCAAGGTTACATCAATACTAGCCAGACAAATCACACTGGGCCAATTTATAGCAACCAATTAACCTATTGCATGTCGTAGGAATCTGGTAGGAAACTGGAGTACCTGGACTAAACCCACACAGGCACGAGGATGACATACAGACTCCACACAGACGGATTCCGAGGTTGGGATTGAACCAGGAACCTCTGGAGTTTTGCAGCGGCCACGCTAACCACTTGCAACAGTTTGCCGCCATGCCTGTAGTTGAAAGAAAACCCTCTGCGGTTGTATGCACTTTTGGGTTCTTGGCACATTGTCCAAATTTTTGAAACAATTACATGTATCACAGATCTGGTGCGTGTAACGTGCCAAAGTAAAGCAGAATTCTGGGCTATTTCAAATTTTTCACTTTCACTCATGGCAGCGGTGGTATGTTTGCTACCTGCTTGAAACAATTGGTATTGCAAGCATAAATCAGGGTAACCAGTAGATGGCAGTAGGGTAACAAGAGAATGGTCTGGCACATTACAATGGTTAAGGTCTATAAAGTCAAACATAGCCCTGCAGAAATCAACATTGTCACTATCAATACTAGTTATAAGTTAAAACATAACAATTTATTTTTCAATACTATATAACACATATTATGGAACAGACAGATAAAGAGCTGCCTGTTCAATATCTCAAGCAAGAGACAATGGTGAAAGAAAAAAACAGAGGCAGCAAAAAGACAGAAATTTGGTTTAACTGGGGATCATTTTTTTGACGTTAGTGGGAGGAATTTTTCATTAAACATATTTGACAAAATATGAATTAGGTTTGTCATATGCATAAGTATCTATATGAGACATTTAGTTGAGCTATAACAGTAAATACTCATGAAAGAAAGTGTATGAAAATCTGCAGGTAGGTTTAACAGGTAGGGTTTTCTTCTTTTGTCTGTTTACAAAGCAGATACAAAGAAAGCAACAATACCATCTACTAACGGACTGTGTTTAGGGGTGAATCCCAACGTTTTCCATTGCCTATAGACAGTGGTGCTTGAAATTTTGTGAAAACTTCAAAAGAAGTCTCCAAAAAAAAGATAATCAGAAGCCAATTAATCAAATGATTGAAAAATATTATACTATATTATAATACTGTTGTTCATTGTTCTTTTGATGGTGGACTCTTTAACATTAGCCAATGTTAGAGAGACCTTTAGTTGCTTTGGTGGTCTCGAATTAATTCCATCTGTACTCAGACTACATGACTGTAAATTTGTGTCTAAAGTGTCCAAACTCCCTGATAAGCAAGTGTTTTTCTAAGCTCCTCAGAAATATTCTTTGCTCATGCTGTGATACACTTCTACTTAAATGTTTTTATCAGACTTTTAAACATGTGAGAATCAGAATTTGATAGATCAATGTTCATTCAGTACAAAAGGCCGCCTGCCCACATATACCTGATTGTCATCCAAGTGATTGAAAACACCTGACTTAAATTTCACTTTTAAACTCTTTTAATCCTACTTTCACATACTTTTATCATTTTCAAGTAAATGACCAAGAATAATATGTTTGTCTTATTGGTTTAACTGAGCCTTATCTACTTTTAGGACTTGTGTACACCCGATAATTTGTTATGGCACATTTATGACATATATAGGAGTTAAAATCAACACTAATGTGGCCATTATTGTTAAATCAGTCTGTTAAACTGATTTGGGATAACAAATTCCAACTGAGCATGTTCAGATGAGTTTTCCTTTCATTTGAAATACCAGTTTATCCTCCCACACTCATATCCTAAGAAGGATTATTTCCCATTTTCGAAAAAAAATTACTTCAGCCCTTTCTCACTATTTTCAGTATGCATTCAGAGGAATTCAATAGCATTAAATGTTCTACGAGTGCCAACCACTCCCCTTAAACTCAAAAACCTAGCCCTACCTGCTTAGATAAGTTAACAGAATGGAATAAACTGACAAGTTAGGTAAGGGCAAAAGCTAAACATTGGCAGACGTCAGTGGGCACACATAAGAAGCCTTTGTTCTGAGTCTCACATTTAACCCCCGCATTGGACACATGAAACTACATGAAAGACTGAAAAAAACTTAAGGTAGATTTTTAATATGATATATTATTATATGATTTTATATGATATGATATGGTGTAGATTGATAAGTAGTATTTGTTAATTTTTTTTCAAAGTCATGTAAGGACATTTCTCATTAAGCACTTTCCAGCATGGTGACACAAAGCCATGTTTATGAAGCCAACTTGAAACAAAAGCTAGCTTTTCAACAAAAGGATGAACAAAGTTCAAATGACAGATCAGCATCATCATAACCATGATGTCCACCACTGTCATCACATTAAAAACCAGACTTTGCAAGCATAATCAATTATCAGTATATGCTCCTCAGTTATCTAGGATGTCTGCTCAGAGGTGATGCAGTGGAGGGAAACTTTAATTTCTGAACAGCTGATTCTCACAAGATTTGAAAAAAATGGAAAATTCATAGCTAGAGAAAAAGTTAAACAATTATTACCTAACTGCGTGATTATAGATTAGGTTTATTAAAAAGTACATTCGCCCCATATCATATTAATGTCTGCAATGAACACTGAGCCAAAGGTTTCTTTCCATTTTTCTCTGTTTAGGTGGTGGTATATAAACTTACAAAGTCTTACAAATCTTAAGAAACCTTATTTTCTTGCTTCTATTCAAAAATGTTGCAAAGGAACAGATGATATGAACAGTTATGTGAGTGCAATAGACTGTAAGACACCTCTGAAAAGAATCTAGAATTGTTTTACTTTAAATAATATTACTTCTGAAGCTCCCTATGGTTCAATAAGAGACAGGGAGATAGAATGGCAAATGAAAAGGCCATGCATGGAAAAAGTCCAGTTACTGCCTTTAGGTCCACCTGAAGATGTGAAGATGTTTATCTGTGTTGTTTCAAAAAACACAGCAGTGTTGAGAGTGCCCTGTAATCGCCCTTGGCCACATTGCATGCACTTTCAGAAATCTTTCTGGCTTGGATGTTTGATCTTTGTGAGCTGACTTGGTGCATAGCCAGTTTAAACTCCACGAGGAGGCATTGTGCTCAATGGCAGATCGTCAGCTCTGCGGACTTGTCAGCATAAGCTCGTTATAAATAGTGAACGCCCTTTTAGATGTTTTGCAAGCTTGTACCAAGATAAAAGATCTTGAGTGGATCCTGATGAAAGAGGACCTGTGTAGTTTGGATCCATCTGACTTTACTTGATACTTTAATATCCTTTGTACAAACGAGAGTTCAGTCTGTTTGAGATTATTATCAGTAAACGTGCTGACATTTACTCAATGGATTCTTTTGTCCTGGCAGTGATTACGTGTGATTAATTGATACAACATGAGATGTTTGTGGAGTGTTTTCATTAAAGAGTAGTTTGCTCAGTGTAGGTGGCATGGTTATGAGAAAAAGGATGACTATTTAGGCTTAGGGGTCAAATGTCAAATGACACATCATAGTCTTTGGTGACCAGACACACATCATTAAACTGAGCAATGAATAGCCAGCCGCATGGACTCATCCAACAACCAGTCACCACCCTCCACCCCCAACAAACAAACACGTTTGGAACATGGGAGTAGAGACCACACACATGCAGACACAGACATATGAATCAGCCCAGAGCTCAAGCCTGCATCAACATGACAGAAGCTCTAAAATATCCTCCCTGTTACTCTTAAACTACGAAAATGGCCTTATTCAGAGCTCACAGAGGAGTCAGGATGGAGACAGTGTCTTTGGGAGTCTCTTAGAGCTCTCTGCTATTTCAAACAGAAATCTAGTATTATCTTCCCAACAAATACAGAGCTTTTAAAAATAAGTATGTGCTCTGTAAATATTATTTATAAGACATTTATAGCATTGAACTGACAGTGTAACAAGTACGAAAAGTTGCAGGATAAGTGTATTGAGAATACAGAGGGGCAAGGAGTGCACAAGCATTACGTGAGTTTAAGGTTGCAAAGCAAAGGGCTTCCCAGAAGCGTGTTTTGCATCCTGGGCCCTGGTCAGGGGTACGCTGGACATGAAAGCGCATTGGCTCAGCTCAGCATAATGTACTCCAGCAGGAGAGTGCGTTTAGTTTGGGCCATCGCCTAGTCCAGCATCAGCACTCTCTCTCTTACTCATCACCTCTGGTGTTCCCTGCTCTCAGTAACCACTCTCTCTATCGGACAGCAAGCCCCTTGTGGGAAGAGGAACGGAGGACTACGGGCAACTGTCATGGTGAGAAATTGACTCACAGCCCAGTCTGAAAGCAGAGCGATCTGGGGGAGGTGAAGAAGAGGAGGGTGTTGGCACACAATCGGAGTGAGCATCCCCCCTCCCCGAGTAAACACACAGGTGGGCACTCGCTATGAAAACAGCTCCCAGCACGATCTCCAAATGAACACATTTTCCAGACTATTACAGCCACCCACCTCACTCTCCCACTGTCCAACAGGTGATATAGAAGGAATAGGAAGAATCTAAAGATGTATTAAGTGCAAAATAAAATTATGAAAACTACAATTATCTCTACTACTAATAATAGCTACCCTCTTTCATATTATTTCATTACTATTATTAAGGTAATTGGAATAGAAAATGTTGCATTTTAATGCACAGTATGAAGCAATAATAAGCAATAAAATGAATGGACTTACATTCTGTTGCTGAGGGCATCAATGGGCCTGCCATAATGTGGCACAGGCGAACACAGTAAAAACACAGAGAAACACAATTGCTGCAGAATCCTTCTTTCACACAACATCCTCGAGCTCTGTGTCTATAAGACAACACAAAGCAAACAGTCATTAGATAAAGCTCAGCTCACACATGCTGGAGGACATTTGTTTGGGCAGATACAGTTGATTTACTATGTAACTAAATCACACTACACATGGCATTCCAAGTGGAAATGTGATTCCTTTTCATGTGTTTTAATTGTCTTCACTGGCTGTACAAATTGCATCAGATAATAAAAAAACCCAAACTTGTTTAATAACACAAACGATTTAAATTATCCCACACTCTACATGCTGTAAAATATCAGTTGGGAAGTAAAAACTGAAAAGCTATATACCCACACAGATACAGCAGTTGTTTTAAAATTCAAGAAAATCCTCAGTGCCATAACAAAACGTAAACCACATAACAAACCTCAAATTAGCCAAGACAAGAACCATAGTCATACACATAACTTACACTGCGATGATGCCTTCTTCTTCGAGTCCTCTCACTTCTGTCCTTAGTACTTTAAGACTGATCAGGTTTTCTCAAAGTGTCCAGACTTTGATAAAGTAAAACCACTTCAGACCAAATCACTTTGGTGAATCCAGATACTGAGGTCCTATTGATGAGGAAAATCTCACCAACTTGATGTAAGTCAACTCTCAAACATGGGTTACTTTCCTTAAAACAATGAACTAGTCCACTGTTTCTGTTTTCTTGTTTCCAAGGAACTTTTCTAAAGTTAGTGAACCAACCAAAGCTGAGCCAAACTGAAAGCCCAACGCCAGATAAGAATCAAAAGATTGTAAGATGTGAGATGAGCGTGTGCTCCAGGTGGTTTCAGGAAGGCAGTCCTTCTTTTTCTGCCGCCTGAGGCTGTGCTCCAGCCTGTTATAGAGGAGGCTCTGGACCAGTAGAGTGATGGGAAAGTTTCAGCGCAAGAGTCTGTACTCAGGTTAAGGGAGTGAGGGAGGGGTGAGACACAGAGGGAGGGATGAGGTGGAGAGGAAGAGTGGGAGGGGAGGTTATGACTTGGGGAGCCCTCGGAAAGAGTCAGTCCTTGTGTAAAAGTGAGCATGTACAGTATATGTTTAAGAGAGAAAAGTGTCCAAATGTGGCAAGAAGGTGGCGCCCAAGGAGCATTTCAGCTAGATATGTTTAGTGTTTACTGTCACAAAAGGTTAAGAAAAGTATGTGTGTTGTGTGTAGAAATTTTAATTTACTGATTAAATAGTGCCATGTGAGTAGGGTTTAGCTGTGGGGTTGGGGTTAGAAAATAGATTATGTTCAAAAAACTTAAATATGATGTCACACACTTCACACATCATTAATTGGTCTGTATACTGGCACTGAAACATAAACACATGCATGCAACATTGCCATGCCAAAGAAAGGAAAAAAAACAAGACAAAAAGTCTAGTCTATATGAAGTTATTCCTTTTTAAGTATGCTTACTGCTTTTGACACAACATACTGTTCGTATCTGAAAAAGCATTATACTCTGTAAGTTGACCCCCCCCTCCCCCCACACACACACCATGTCTTTTGACGTTTTTGTACTTTTATATTTAGCCTTTCAAACATATTCAGATAGACTAAATGAAGCCCTAGAGACTCCAACCTGGTGAAACCAAGAGGTTCAGCTACCCAAGATATATCGCCTAAACACCAACATGCGCAGTAGGCGCAGCCACATGTCTGCTGGACCCCTGAAGACACCCTTAAAAGAAATTCACATCATTCTTTACACCCCAATGAGCCAATTTAGTGCATGCAATAAACTGCATGAGGAGGCCAGAAATATGGCAGAGCTCATTAGAAATGAGCGTGCTGGGGATGTTGGGCTATATTTCTTCATGTAGCACAGTGAGTTATAGGAGAGAACAGAGAGCTATTAATTATGTGATTATATTTCTTTCTCACATTTATTGAAGTCATTATTTGTGTTTCATTTCAAGACAGGTATGATATAACATGGATAAGGGTTAGTTCCACTGTTCACTATATTAAAGGTGCCTCCAATCACAACCCAGGTTCAGATCACAACTAATTTTTTATATTTTAATCCGAAACACTTGTTAGGCCGTGAACAATATTTCTTCACACTCTGGTTATTCAGGAAAGGTGAGCTATGTTTATTTCTATATTGAAAGCTGATAGTAGTGTAATAGATTACGCTCTTTGGTGCTCTCAACAGCGGTGTTATTTACCTATCATTAACATTTGTTTAATAGTAGGATTTGTTTTCTCAGCTATGCATCTTCTAATCTCCAGCTACTTTTGCGTTTGAAACTTAGTCTGCTGACATTTTCTGTTAGTAGAAAGCTGATTATACCTGTGACTTCTCAGTGTAATATTGTGTAACAGCATTTCCAGGTACCATTGTGGTGATGGAACACTGGTGTCCCACTGTTACATGTCATGCTCTGCCAGGCTTTCACTCAATATGAGATGCACCCAGCTCTGATATAAGATAAAACCATTCTGTATTTCTACAGAACCAGGCTGGTCAGTGTTATGAACCAAAAATGTCCCATTGATTATATCATACTAGATCACAGTAATTATCCATAATTATTTAAAATGTATTTTACAGTGATCAACAGAATTCAGAAGGAACTCTCACATAGCCAATTGTTAAGGTGAGCCGGACATGCAGCCACTTGTTTAAGTTTCGGTCTTGTTTATAGAAAACATTCTTTTTTCTCTCTATAACTCAGCTGGAGAGGTACCTAACTGCACTGATGAAGCACAGGGCCAAACTCACCCTCTAACTGAGTTTAATATCTTCAATTACTTCCCTCTGTCTTATATCTAAGCCCTTTCATAACAGGCCCTCAAAAGTTTCAAAACTTTTGCATGCTCTTCGTAGTGTGAGACCTTAAGGCAGCTGGGATGAGTTTACAGTATTTTAGATGCAGTCATTCTGGTTCATCATGTAGATAATGCTGAAAGACAGGCTATTCAGAGGTTAGTGAACAAGAGTGCACCCCAGACAAAGATTGCAGTGACCAAAAACATGGGACCACATTTGGCCAGGGTGGCCAAAAGGCAGGGAGCCTTTTTTCCTTTTCCTTCTTCTGATTCAATTAATTAGCTGAAGTAGCCAATTTGATCCACCTAAAATCAGCCTCAATAATCTGTCACGAATTAGATCATTGCCTTCTTGCAAATGTTTGAATAATGTTTTGGATCACCTCCAGCACTGTGAAAAAGCAAAACATTTTCCAAACAACTCTTATGTGCCATGAGAAGAAGAATTGCCCGCTCAAGGATTTACGTTTTTTTTTTTTTTTTTTTTTTGTTATTTAGCAAATCATTGCAGCTGTTTTCCAACATTATATAAATGACTTTTCCAGTATTGTATTTACTGTTTTTGACCAGGGAAGCTGGTAGTAATGTTAGTATAGCCATTGTGTCCTGATGATAATTCTGCTCAAAACACGAACATATACTGTATACAGGAGTTATCAGCAATTATACAGCTTTTTTCTTCTTTCCCAGAAACATGAGTCAGCGTGTTGCCCTACAGATTGTTAGCATTACATTACATTGAATTTTATGGCTGCTTTTATGTTAGAATCCCACCCACATATATATCAAGGGAATTCAACAAATTCCTCAACAGTGAACACAGTAGACGTATAATATAATATAATAAAACATATACAGGGGGTCTAGATATACAGACACATACATTTAGGCATGACTTTAAGGTACATCAATTTTAAACTGATGTTATTTATGAATGAAGGACTCTAAAACAAAGTATGCTTACTTTTTCTCTTTTTCCACTGCTGGAGAATAATTATACAATCTAACAAAAGCTCTTTTGAGTAGATAGCTTCAGGCAGTATACAATATATTTCAAGCTCCCACTTTTAAGATAATGGTTTACATGCATCTATCCCTGTGGATCCATGTTTTAGGCATTTACAAAATTAAAGTAAAGTAAAATCACAACCCATCATGGATAGCATCACTCACTGGCTTCTGGGTGACATGTGTTCTGTGTTTGTGATGCAATATCCCAGATTAAAAAAAAAACTTACTCATTAGTGACTAATGAAAAACAGACTGTGTTTCTCACCCAGAAGTTTGTTTAATTGAAGAGTCCTACCCCCAACTAGAGCAGCACAGTTAATATTGGTAGACCTACTGACAATTTATGGCCTCCTCTTCCCTTCCTGTAGGACACTTCCTTTAGTCTTTACATGAACATCTACCTCCAGCCTACCTGTCGGAGTGTTTCTCTCCTCAGTATTTCATGTTGGCTAGGAAAAAAAGACCTCATTTGAGGCCACTAAAAAGGCTACATTACCTGCATATAAACAGGTAAAAAAAAGTATTTCCTGGCAGACAGAAACCTGTAGGGCACAAGCCAGGAAAGCTGTTTTCGCTTCATCAAGATTTGTTGTCCTTAGACAGTGTACAGTGTACAAGTTATTAATTGCTCGCACAACAACATATTTCATTATTTCATCTCCATCTTCGTATACTGCCCCTGTCATGAATAGAAGAACAGTGGGGGATTTACACATCTGCAGTGTGTGGGCTTGGGTCTGAGACAAAGTGGATATTCCACATTTATTACATCCATGTGACAACTGAGAGAATTTGCTTCCACTATGACCACGGCTGGCTTTGTCTGTGTCTATTTTCTGTCACTGTTTTATTGTGGGTACATAGTCGTCAGATGTTTATCCAGTAGACATAAAACATAATGTGGTTGTTTAATATTGTGTTGTATTGTTGTGTTAATGGATGTTATCATATAATTGCATATAGCCTTCTTGTGATAACTACAGCCAGACTGTTGATGAAACCACACATTACAGAAAGTAATTAGTTACTGGAAATTGTTTTTAGCCCTATGGCCAGATTATAACCTGGGAGACCGTGCAACTTCTGAAGCAAACAAAAGTGTAACATAATAAGGACCAGGTGAAACAATGGATAACCATCCCACCTTTTAACAGCCTTAATTTGAAGCTAAGGTCACTGCAAGAAGAAGACCACAGTGGGTTTCCAGTGAATTTCATATCACTTTAAATGTCATGAGAACCAAGTGACAGACATTGCTTGTCATGTGATGGCTGCCAGTCCCATCTGAGTAAAATGCTCTAACTGTTTAGCAGAACTTGCCATGCTCACCTGTACTGCAGCTGCTTACAGCCTGCACACACAATGCTTATATCAGACAACAAAATGAGAACTGGTGACTACCTCAAAGCATTATCTTTACTTAAGGGAGATCATGCCATTGCCACCTATACAGAGCTTTAACCCCAGGTGTTGAAGACTGCTGGAGTAGTGTGGTTAATATTCACCATTGTTATTGTATGTGGTCAGAATGTTTGTTTTCTGTTACTAGTTTTATGCATTTGCTATTGTGAGTTACGTAAAGATGGTTCAAATTTCTCTCCAGTAATGAGTGTTTTGGGAAAAAAGATGAACCCAGGGAATGAAAGAAAAGAGATTAAAAGAGGGGGAGAGGGAATGCATGCAAAACCTACATATCTTCAGGTATGATGTCTGTTTGAGTATTGATGTGCTTTTCTGGCAGACATTACTTTCTAAGTGTGTGCTAAGCAATGGGCTGGCACAGCACATGTGGATCAAGTTATCCCACTGTTCTGTAGTCAATTATAAAAGACTGTAGCTGCCTCTCAGCACACGCTACAGGAGAGGGGATTTCACATGAAGCCCCCTTGTGTGATTTAAGATGCCATTTGTCTGTTTGGCCACATCACTAGAAGATAATAATTAAAACATGTTCATTTTGGACAATCACTATTACAAATATGTTCAAACATATAACTACAAACCAGGCAATTGGGCTGGTAAGCAAACGTAGGTTAAAAACATTTTTTTCCTATGTTGTCTTGGCAAATATAGACCCATATGTTCCAAGCGTTCTAATCAGAATGGTATTGGAATCAGTGCACTATGATGTTCAACTATAATGCTTGCAGGAAGGTTGCTTCGCATTTTTGTCAGAGCCTGAACTCAGAAATAAGTGAAAATAATTTTTTGTGTACTCATCATGTTACCTTTATTTAAAAACATGCCTCTACATGTATAGGATAAGACACAATAGTGATACACATTGGAAAATCTGTTTATACTCACTGTAGTTATGATTAACAGATGCCTCTCCCTAAATACTCAGCAGTCCACCTGATAGATTTGCAACTTAAAAAAATAGTGCTAACTTTTATCCGGCAATCAAATAGAAATGTCTCCTTTTATTAACTTATGTCCAGTGATGAAAATGGTGAAGCTGTAACTTCATTTGAATCTGTA
>JAUZSU010126126.1:0-17439 GCA_034780255.1 Parotocinclus maculicauda | reverse complement strand
ACAGTGCCTCTCGAGGTTAGTGTGACAGAGAGTGCCACTGATGTGTGGTTGTGTGTGTGTGTGTGTGTGTGTGTGTGTGTGTGTGTGTGTGTGTTTGGTGGTGGTTTGTGCCACTGTTCCAGGTGGAGTGTAGGAGGAGAGCATGGCGCTCTGGCTTTTGTAGGCAGTCTCTGCAGGCTGACGTTAGAGTGCTAATCGCTTTAGCTGATCCTGCTCGGCTGTGTGTGAGGCAGATGTTTGTCAGGCCATGGCACTGCTCAGCATTCACACTACACTAAGCGAGATTAACAACCGCCACTCTTATTTCTTTATTTACCCTCCCTCCCTCCTGTCTTTCCTCTCTATGGCTGGCCCAATTCTTAATCTCTCACTAAAATGGAAGGAAGAGAGTTTTTATGTATGTGTTAATGTGTATACACACAGATCAGCCACAACTTAAAAACCAACACTTTGTGTCTACATTCAATGCCAATTTTATCAGTTTCACTTACGATATAGAATGTATTACACTGGTACAGTGTACACTGTGTACATGCACTATATACTCTATTTGGGATACCTACCACATTGATTTTACTTGTACATGTAAAGTCAGGACAATAGCTCTTCTTCTGCTCAGTTTGTGTTAGTCATCTTAGTTTTTTAACGAAAATCACAGGACACAGGCTGTGGTTGGCTGGATATTTTGTTCGATGGACACTTTCGCATTAAAGGAACTTTCTCATAGTTCTTAAAACTGTTGGAGAAAGTTGCCCCTTTCTCTTGTGTTCGCAGCAGAGTAACTACTGATTGTCATTTTAGAGCAATCTACTACTACAAAGTTTGCGGTGGTCCAGGTACAGAAATTACAGTGATTGGTCCAGACATAGAGACACAAGTGTATAGTGATTAGTCCAGATGCCAGTGCCTTGTTGTAGGCAACTATATTTTTTAAATATATTTGTACACTGGTAGCTGTATAAACAACTGATCGTTGCTTTTAAAATGGAAACTATTGCAATTTCAATATTGCGTTTCACAGCATTCTTACCGGAAGCACAAATGCAAACTAAAAAAAGGCCTGCAATTAATGTAGTTCTAAGTTGACCTCCTCAGGGGGTAGTTCCTACCAACACCAACTATTTGGTGTTAAAGTGGCCAATGATCCACCACCCAAATAGTACCAGATCGGTGGTGGTCCTATGGGAGTCCTGACCAGAATAGAGTAAAGTGTAATCATGTCCGCCAAAGTGAAACTGGCTAAAGGATATACAGGTGATATAAAAATAAGCATTTTCAATGTGAAGAAAGGAGTAAATGTAAAACGAGTAGAAAGTACACAAGAAAGAAAGAGAGAGAGAAAATAAGAGAGAGAAAGAGCAAACACAATACCTAAAGGGTTTCCATAATGAGTAAAATAAGAACCCAAAGCAATACAAGTAAAAGACGTTCAACCGAGTTGCCCTATAACAGAGTATATACTGTGTAATTGTAGAATTACAAAGGGAACATATATGCTGGGGCAGATAAAATAGACAATGAGACAGAAGAATCAATTAGGTTCTAGGGTGCTAAGGGCCCAACTCATCCACACGTATGAGCCAATCTCAGACAGTAAGAGCAGTCCCATAAAGAGTAACATATACCTCAGCCACAATGCTCACAGGTCTCTAGGTTATTAAGATTAAACCAAATACTGTACATACCAGTATTACACGCTGGACACAAATTTCAAAAACATTGCAAATCAAAGACAAAACTGGCAGGTAGTAATTTCCTACTGAACAAAAGTCAGTTTGAAGACACTGGGGTTGAGAAAGCTGTCAAAATTTGCTAAACACTGTTTGAAGTTTTGTTTATGGTTGATCATTTGCTCTAGCGTCTACAGATGGAATAGTTCATCCACTCTAGAGTCTAAAAAACACAGTCCAAGCTGACAAGGCTGTAATTATGGCAAATTACTGTTAGCTGTGTCATAAGCTATTTACGCATGATGATGCTCTGCAAAAATCACAGGACCTTTGTAGAGGGCTACTCACAAGCTTAATGCAATGGCTTTGTTCGTCGAACCAAAGTCTAGCACAGACTAACTGTGTATGGGTCAGTGATACCTTTACTAAACTGACATGGCTCCTGGTATCCATAGTCTAGATGCTGTATGGGTCTCTGGCACCCAGGCAGGTAATATTACATTGGTAGCACTCAAAGGTGAGGAAGTATAGATGAGCAAGCCAATGGAATCATGTCTGCCAATGGTAACCAATGTGGGAATGACATTAGAGATATTCACAAGCATATTCAAGTAAAGATTACAAGTAAATAGAACAGAAAGGACCCTGAAAAACAGGAACAGAAAACCTTAAGCGGTTCCATAGAGAAAATAAAATATTTGAAAATTTAATAAGTCAAGCTGGTGTTGAAAGTGAGTTTATAAGAGAAAATATATGTAAGTGAATTTAAAGAAAAATAAGAAAAGTATTTAAAGTTATCACACTTTGTTCATTGTAACTATTATAGCTTTTAGTTTGGGGGAGCTGAACTATTGTTATATGTATCCTTTACTTTTCATAAAGGTATGCTTTTATAAAAAGTTAATATAACATATTTTTTTACATTAGGGCTTTTTGAATTTTTCCCACCACTTAACCACAGAGGCATGATTGCTTGTCATAGCTCCCAAGTGGTGCTTTGGATACCTGGATTAAATCATACTCTGGGTCACAAAATCACAGCACAGCACAGCACAGAGCACAATATGAATACATACTAAATATAATACTTAGATATCCATATTCATATGGTCCCTCCTCTGTGGGACATTCCCAGGGTAGGTGTTTGGGACTGCCTCCAAAGCGCTCCAACACACACATTGAAAGATTTACCCATATATTATATTTATAATGCAAGAACACCTGCTCCAACATTAACTGCCACAGTTAGAGGGTTATTAATCAAACATACAATGGCACAAAGCAATAAACACGCTATTCAGAGGAAAAAAGACCTATATTGAGCTCTCATTTAATGACATCATGAACCCACATGCATTTCAAAGCTACATTCAAATAAAAAGACATTCTAACCTGTTTGCAGTGCAGACTTGCAGTCTGGTGTGTGAACCCCCCCACCCCCTCCCCTCCCTTCATAGAGTCCGTGGGGAAGGTCCCTCTCTCCCGGGCCAGCGCTACACCGGCCTCCAGGGCACCTGCAACCAGATAAAGCATACATTAAACTTTGGTCACATTTCAGTATCAGTCAAATATATAACGATAGAACTACACAGTATCCAGCAGAAATGAAGCTTGAACTTTTATTTAACGCCGCTTTTAGCGTAAACAGCTATTCGCATCAGAAACAAGGCTACATCAATATTAGTCAGTCACACTCACACCAGGCCAATTTAAAGTGAGCGTTAGACTTTACCAAACACATCTTTACCACAACATATTTTTGGGATGTGGGAAACTGGAGCATTCCCAGTGAGGCACTCATGCTAACCCCATGCACTACAATGTCATTTTATCTTACTTAAAAATGGTGTTAAATATCTAATACTCCTTTTTGTCATGAATAAACAGACATATGGACAGACATTGTGTGTTTGAAAATAGTTTAGCTAAAAAAGTCTTTACTTAAAAATTTCGAAAAATGGCTTTAGAAAATCAAAAGGGAAAATTTACTTTTTACTAAAAAGGTGAGTGTTCACTGTTGTATAAAAGGGATTACTCTTGATCAAGACTCTTGATAAATTTCTCACAGAAATCAGCATTAAAAATCTATTTCCCTGTACAACCAATCAATCACAGAAAAGATGTAAGAGGTTAGACATAACTGTGCATTTTTTAATGTGCAGTGAACGTCATGATCTTTTAAATATAGCCATCCCTCCTTTTATGTAAAACCAACCAGAAGTGTTTGTTGCACAAACGTAAAATTTTATACATAAAGTACATAAAGACTGTTTGTATTAAAATAACATCAAATAAAGGTCTTTAACTTCAAGCAGCTGACATGGCATAACATGTGCCTGTGAGGCTACCTCTCTCTGTCCTTCCAAAAAGGTTACTGTAGAGCCGCTTTGTCACTCCTAATCCAAAATTCATTACATATAGCAGTTTCTGCAGTTTAATGCAATAGACTTTCTGGATGCCTGGCTAAGCCCCTTCACAGTTCATTGCAAAGTACGGACAACATGAACAGCGCACTAGATGCTTTATATAACCACAGATGCTCTATAAACATGTACGGTGTGGCATGTCATCATCAAATCTAATTTACTGATCTCACAACTCGTAGCACATTGACAGATAAGGCCATTAAGTCGCTATTAACTGTAACGCTGCAAGTAATGGCAGTGGCCAAGTTTTTTGGCTTGAGTGTATGAGGCCAAGCCACTGTGACAACATAAGAAGGTCAGACAGTGAAACGTAAGAAAAGTCTGTAGGCGATAATGACAAGCCCTTCTCACTGAACCAGGCTAAGATAGCTGTTAACTGGATTGAATGGCCCACTGCCTCAGCTTAAGACACATGTCTTCCACTGAGAGCATACTGAAGACATAAAAGAGAGGCGTCTGTGTGCCCTGGTCAAAGCGCAGACAGTACAGCACTTGAGCTCGACTACAGCTATGCTTTAATCCCCAAAATGGCAAAATCTGCTTCATAAGAAAAATGAATGCAATACATGAAATATTTAGTAAATTTTATGTTAAACACTGTTCATGCACTTAAATCAAAACTAAGCTTTCATTTGGTGATGGCTTTTGCCATTGGCACGCTATAATTTCAGATTTTCTCTTGGTTCTTTTTGGTTTATTGCTCTTATACAGTGCCCTTGCGTAAAAGTTGCATCAATAAACATGTAACTATTAAGCCACAACATTACCCACAGCAGCTGGAGATGTACTGTGCCGAGTCCAAGCCAAGATAAATGGGGAGGGTTGAATTAGGAAGGGCATCCAGTGAAAAGAAAAGTCCCAAATCTAATCTAAGAAGCCAAAAGAGGATTACTATTGAGCCAAAACCATGTCTGATATTTTACCACTTACAAGAAATCGCTGCAACCTCCACAGGTTAATCGATATCTATAGCAACATGTTATAAAGCATCACTTGAACAGAAGATAACATTATGGGTTTGGAGCCACTACAATCTTTTGGTCATAAAGTTTTTTTTACCTACTTCTCACTTCAGTCTCAACACAGTTACGATGTATTTTACTGTAATAATCCACAGCAAAAAAATTATATTTTAATGAAGTGTAGAGCTGTGACTGCTAGTTCTGGCTTTCTAAAGTTAAGTTCACACCGTGTGTTCAGTTTAACTTGGACTAATTGTGAACAATGTAATGGGCCTGCATCACTGTCAAAATTGCTGGTGGTTTTTACAGTAATTTGACATTTAGTTGGGCAGCTAATGGCTTTGAATGTAACAGTTAACCATGGACCAATGGCAGAACTTGGCAAAGAAAAACTGCATCATTAGTTAAAGCTATTTGTTATAGAGCTCTTATCTTAGATAACACGGATGTCCAGATTTAATCTTTCCACTTTTGAAACAATGCAAACATAAAAGCTCTCAATATTGGCCAATACAGATACTAATCCATGGTTCACATCTACATCCTCACAGAAACAGAGTCAACTCTCTGCAGGCTTTGTTGCCAAGTTATTCAAAACATTCATGCTCTGACAAGATCTGTGTTGTGTCAGTTAACTACACACGTTCACTGCAGAACATACATCCGACTTTGGGCCAGTTTAAGACCAGTACCAATCTTTACAGCAGTACTTGGTGCATAATATTCAGATTGGACCATGACTACTATTAAATATAGCTGCAACCTGAATATAGTTCTTCCTGTTCTGCTGTGTTTACCAAAGTAAAAAAAAAATCTAAACCAAAGTTTTGCTGAATAGTAAAAAAAACATTTCTACAAATCTTACTGCATAAACAGTGAAACACATTAGATAAAATGAAACAAAGATCTGTGTTTCTTTCTAGATGATTTACTAATGCTTTAAATATTTCAGATTTGTTAGTGTTGATTAAAATTTATCTGAACTATTTGGTAAATATTTTTAAAAGATTTTTAACTCTAAACGTTTTCTCAAGCAATTTCACAAGTTTTTTTATATACCTTAAAATGAATACAAGAACTGCTGGACAATCTGATCCTGTTCATGCAGTCTTGGGTGACCATACACCCTACTGAACAGTCAATGTGGGATACTTTTGTCCAGTTTGACATGCTTCTGTTCACCCCCATGAATATATCACTTGCAACTCAATCACGATACTTGATATAATTTGCACAATCGAAAACTTTCTTTGATTTTCATTTGCTTTTTGTATTATCTTGTTTATTGGAATAAAATTTAAAAAATAAGCATTTTATCGCTTCATATTCATTTTAAAATATCCCCTAATTTTTGTGAGCAGTGTATATAACATTTATCCCACACATTGGAATCACTGTTTCAAATGTATCCCTTCACATTGGCAAACCAATTGGGTATATTTTATTATGAGGACTGCTGAGTATCTCCATCAGACAGCACTGAAAAAAGATTCACTATAACTTCAACACAAGCTAGCACTGTTAGCCTACATCATTCTTTGTGCAAGCAAAACAATTGACCAATTTACAGAAACACAATTAGTGTGACTGAAATGAGTACACGCTTTATTCCAGGGGACAGAAACTGTCATTTATGTATATTTGAATCTACTGAAAAGCAATAACTGAAATATGCAAACATTCATGAAGAAACAAATGTAGTAGAAAATATGGTGCAGATCTGCAATTGCATTTAAAGGACCGAACAGACGGAACACACACTCAGACACAGCAGTACATCATTTCCCTGGCACTAAATATTAGCTATAGAACAAACAACTTAAAAAGTCGGAATATGCTTGGAAATATGGGTGGCTTTTGACAGATTTACTAGAACACATGCTCAAGTTAACACCCCTTCGCTTGTGTTATTATAGCGTGCATGTTGGCTGCACTCCTCTCGATGTGTGAGAAGAATAGTGTTTAACACAAACACGTAGATTCCTGCATTTACTGTACAAGGGTATAACGTTCTAAACACGAAGAATGAACATATCCATCACCATATCAACATCAGGCAGATTTTTTTAAGTCACAATCCATTTACGCTGAAAATTTACTGTGTCAACTACTTAAGCAACTGCTAAAAGCAGAACTGTTTAAAATATTCACCTGTTATCTTTCAATATCACTTTTAGCAAAGTGAAATCTGAAGAGGAATCTGTCAAAAAAAGATCAGACTTTTTATTTAACTTCGGTAGAGGAAATTGGTCTGAGACAAGCTGAGCTTAGCATAACACAAAACCTGCCATAAATCACCATTTCAACTGAAAACTGGAAACAATTTTAAGAAGAAATCAGCACAGAGGAACAAAAAGACCAGATTTTATTAGGTTAGTCTGTTCATATATCTACAAATGTTGTTATTGATAGTTCAGAAGCTTCATGGACATACTTTATAAACAGTATTGGTATATATTTAGTAATACAAGTAAATATAGGCACAAACTTTTTTATCTAATAACCATGTCTTCTGTAAATAACTGTTTTAGGCAAACAAAACACAGGCTGGGCGAGCATGACAAAAAACTTATTTTCAACATTGGGCTAGCTTTTATAATTTAAAAGCAAGTCATAATATTTTCTGCATGATCCCCAACAGTTTCTCGTCACAGGTAACTGAAGATGTAATTAATGATTCTGATGTCCGGGGAACACTGCTGCCGTATCATAGCCACAGACTTCAACAACCAACACCAATAAAAAAACACTAAAATTTCACACAGCACTGCTGCATCCCCAATATCCAAAACTGTGGATGACAAGCCACATAGTGGTCATCCATAGTGGTTTTGGCAACCTTTGCGAAAAGTCCACGACACAGCATGTGACGTGTCCTGTGACTTTTGACTCACCCTGTAATTCGAAATGATTCCACTGAAATGTTGCACTGAGTTGCATGATTCTTTCTCTGCTGCTCTCCACAGATGTTGTGGAATTGAGAAGAGCATTAAACTACAGCTTACCTCCTCATAACACACTCTCAATTTTAAAACCCAACCAGCCTAAGTGCAGAGACATGCAGAAAAAAATCAATGCAGCCAACAGAGCAAACGATTGGTAATTGCAGCTGGAAAGGGGAGTACTAAAGTGATTTGTTAAGGTGAAATAACACAGCTCCCTCCTAACAGCACTCGTTCACTGGAGACAGACGTATGGTGGCGGAGGCCTGCCAAAAGCAGTAATTGATAATTTACATGCAAATAGAAAAGCCAAAAAAGTGGGTGCAATTTAGAAGATGCAGTGAGCTCTTTCATATGCTGCGTGGTTTCCTTCAAAATCAATTCACACGCGGAAGAAACCATTTGCTTCTGTGCCTGACTATGAGCTGTCAGATACTTATCAATGGGAAATTAGCAAAGGAATAGCATTTCTCCAAACAAACAGAATAAATGTTCCACCTAGTGTTGTTGCGTCCCTTTCAAATGAACAGTATCTTAATCTGTTACCTCCCGTAATGCCGTACTAAAGATATCAACTATAAACTGTCCGGAGTATGTTTCCCTTTAATGGGACATTTCTCTTAAAGTACTGAGATACTACACCTGCTAAATGTCAAACTAGGGTATACACTTGCTTGGGAGATGCTTGTAATAGTATCTGTGTCTACACCTACGTCAACATCTCCCCAGTTCCTGCTCAGATCTTATGGTAACCTTTAATTCTCAATGGAACACATCTATCACCTATCAGCACTAGCTGTAGCATGTTCTAGCAATACTTTACAATTTTCTGCTGAATGCAATATGCAGGAATGCTCAGATAATTTCACTCTTCATCCTGAATGATGTTTACGCTCCTCCCTAAGTGTGGGTGTCAGTCAGAGAACTTTGTACTAATCTTGTCGAAATGAGTGACTCAGAGAAACAATGCTGTCTTAACATGCAACGGCAGTTTCAAACTGGGCCAACATTATGATGTAATTCAAATCAAACTATCGTATTGTAAGTGCAAGGCACTGAACACGCTGACTAGAAATTATACACAGCAAACCAGTTTAGTTTTTTAATCGTTCTAAGAAATGTTATTCTCATCTGTGTTAAGTTGTTGACACAATAAAGACGTATGACACAATAAAAACGAATAATCCCGGAGACAACACTATGTTTTCTAAGATTAAACGTTCAAAGGAAAACCTGAAGACCTGAATACAACTTGGTTTTAAAAGAACGATAATTATATCATCTTTCTGAAGAAGGAACTGGCTGTATGCTTCAAAATGTTTCTGAAAGGTTGTTTTTAGCATGCATTCCCCAACTAGTTCCATAAAGGAATCTTCAAAACATTTTAAGTTAGCTTGGTTTTTCCGAATTTTGATTCTTTGCAGAATCTTCCTTTACAGCCATGCCATTTCCTGCAACTACTCAGACCTGTACAATGATCAAGAGGAAATTTAAAGCACATTTTCATATGAACTTCCCTTTTAAGGTTACACTGTAGGTTAAGTTAAATAATGATTAGAAGTTAGACAATGAACCACTACACGTGACCAGACAAAGGCAGTTTTAATAATTTCTGAAGGTATTTTTCTGTTGTTTTTTTTATATTCCACATTCCATATGACTGGTGTGATCATTGCAAGAAGTGCCCTCTCCCCAAGAGTGACAACAGATAACGGAATCCTTCCATTAAGAGACAATCTGTCTTACTGTTGACCGATGAATACCAAGGTTTTTATAAATAGAAAAAGCATTTTCTAGCTGTATGTTTGATTTATCAGAATAAGTCTAGTTTGAGAAGAGCAGTTAACCAATATGTAATAATAGTTGAAGCAGAATGTAACATATTTTATTATGACTTGGGAGAAGATCAGACCAAATCTCAAGACTAATTCGAAAGTGATAATTCCAACGCTTTTGAATTCTGATTACGTGAATGCTGTTGTGATTTTGACAGCTTATTGCTGCCAATTACACCACATATCAATTTTAAATACCATGATTAATTTACAAATAGGCATGATAACATGCTTAGTAATCATCAAATTGTGATCCCGTTTAGTGGGACTGTGTCATACAATCATGATATCATGCAAGCATGTTTTATATGCAACTTGTGGAAACATAAAATAGACACAACAACAGAAAAACCACAAACCCACATGAAAGATGTCACTGGTTTTGTATCAAATTACAGATCTTTCTTTTTTCAGTACTCAACGAATGAATTTAAATAGAATTATGGTAGGTAGTGTATTCTACAGAAAGAAACACAATCCAAACACATATGATAGCCATAATATTTTTGTATTTGTAGCTTTATTTTAGACTTGTTAACTTTGCCTTTTATCTTTGTCTTTTCTAAGTAAAACTACTCTCACAGCATCACTCGTTCGATAAAGGACACTTTTCAAGGACATATTTCTCACATGATAAATAAGCAAACTAAATTATCTGTCAGTGAGTCGAGTTCCTGAGATTCAATGGGCCAAATGAAAACAAACATGACAAAACTATAAAATGATGACTCCATTTTCTCTTCTTATTATCCCAGTTCCATTTATCCCTCTTCACACTGACTGGCTGTTTACAACGGCAGTAATTAACAGACCCTTCTCTACCGAAGGATGCACCAAGCAGTAAAGGTAAATTATGCACACTTTTGCTATGCTAATCCAGGTAATTTGTTTCATGCTGAGCAAACTTCCTCGGTCTTGATTAACGATTCATTTTACTGCATTGCCCATCCAATCATAATATTACAAACTGCAGCGTGCATGGCGCATAAAATTTGTGAAAGCTGCTGATTTGGTTGCAGATTGTTACAGATGTCAGTAAATAAGACATGAAACATTGGCTTATCAACCAGCTACTGTGACTCACAGTTGATACTTACTCGCTGGTTTTGAAGATGTTGCTACTTGCGACTTATTAAACCAGTCAAAGCATCAACTGGCTAATTTACCAGGAAGAGATGAAAATCCAGCTGAATCAAAATTTCCAAAGGTAACTTTAACAGAGTGACACCTAGCTCAAAAAACAAAACTGAGTTCAAAGTTTCACATGTTTATTTGAAAACAAGCTGAAACCATGCTGGGAAAATTGGAACATATTGATGGTTATTTATACATCAGCTCATTGCGATCTTGTAACGTGGCAAACTTACAACACATTCAGTGATGTACCAACAGGAAGAAAATGTGAAGTCAGCAGGGCTGACATAGGGGTTAGCATACTAGACTACTGAACAGAAGGTCCAAGGTCCCAGCACTGCCAAGCATTGGGCCCTTAACCCACAATCACTTGGAATGAACCTTAACAGTTGTGGATAAAGGCATCTGCTCAGCAAGTAAATGTAAATATAAAGAGGAAAAGACAAAATACCTTAAAGTTTGCTTGAAAGCAGAAGAGAAGAAGCTGTTACGCTTCCTCAAATAATTAGCATAGTGTTAGACTATGAGTAAATCACCTCTAACAACTCAGATATTGTATCATAAGTAGAAAGAATACAAGTTAAGTCATGTTACAAAAATTGATACAAGCATGTAGATTGTGTACATTATTACACATAAGTTATTCAGACCTATACAGCTAAACTGTCAGTGTTTGCTTACATATGAATGATTGATTTACAATATTTTTAACTGTGAAAATCAGTATGCCCAGAAACGTCTCCATGGTGAGAGGTTTATCACTGGTTCACACAGCCCTGCTTATGAATAACACTAAGTGAATGTCAGAGGTCTTATCAAGGGCAGGATGACTGATGGTGATAGTGAGAGCTCCTTATTGCATGGGCGAAGACTATTAAGACATAAGAAGCACCACATTGTTTATATGAATGCAGATCACAGCTATAACCACAGCCTTGCTCACATTTCACTGCCTCATATAACAGAAAACAAAATAATAGATAGGAGGAAAAACATTAATACTAAAGCTTTTGAGAAAAATTCCAAATAATCTGTCTGGAATACTGCTGCCTGATGTGCTCATTTCTACGCCTGTTACAGAGGGCAGCAGAAATATCCAATTTTCCCTGAACCAATACCTTATCAGTCAATGGTAACTAAAGGTCAGCAACATTAGAGCGGTTCCGCTTGGCACATTAAAACCAACCACTTCTTGTCTGAGATCAACTTACCGCAAATATCCAAATGGTACATACAATTCCGTGTACAGCCAGAATCATTATTCTGAGTTACTGGAACACCCTCATGTCTCTGATTTGTTCTAGTATCTAAACTAATCACTGAGGCATTACAATAATACATATCCTGCTATATTTCACCAGAAAAGCCTGTGCTATGTCAAACTGGGCCGATCCTAAACCACATCAGCTAATAAAACTGGGGTCCTTTTTGGGGAAATGAGGGTGTTTTGTAGGTTACCAAATGGAGCTTAATGTCGGTGGAAGAGAGAGAGAGAGAAAGAGAGAGCTTTTGACAGCTGAGTAGACACTGATTATGGTGATGATGATGCAAGTCCAGACCTCAGGCCGAGCCACAGTGAGTCACAGAGGCGAACAAGCTGTTTGGATCGCACAACAGAGTCTATTATTGCATCTCACATGTGACAACTCCCAGCTCCCCACAAGGCTGTGACACACACCACAACAGCAGCAGGGTTGAGCAAAACAAACGTCATTTATGGGGACAATTTAAAGCTAAAAACTAAATATAGACTGATTAGGTATAAGCAAGTGGGTATAGATTTACAGAGCTGGAAGGATTGCAATCCAAGGCTTTTCATTTAATATAGCTGTTGAACCAGCCATCCAAATGAAATGCACATGTAAAAATGAAAATTTACACTATCCCAAGATTAAATAAGAACATATATGATGCTTCCTCGTTGAATTACCACAATACGCAGAGGTAAAACATTTAACTTTATTGAGGTCAGCATGATTCTGGTTTGCTATAAACAGCAAAGAGATGTAGGTGCATACTACAGAGGTGCTAAACAGAGCCAGCATAAATGAAAGTGATGGGCGACGGCAGGCTGGGTGGCTCAGGCTGAGAAATGAATGCGGCAAACGGGCGGCACTTCAGGGCTGCTCTCCACAACTAAAGCCCAACAAGATCAATTACTAACAGTGAGCGGCACCTTAATGAGAGAGGTTTCCATTACCTCCATAAAAGGCCTAAGTGAGGACTGCTGATGAAGCGGCCCTATAATAACCTTCCTCCCTTTCCCTCCCTAATGACACTGCAAGTGGATTACCCCGACAATCCCAGCATTCGCCGTGTTTATCATTTATGTAAATAACATAAGGAGCGGTGACACATGTTGGGGGGTGACTCCAGCATACCCACTGAGGGATGAGGTAAAGAAGATGGAATACAAGATTAGGAAAAGGGCACTACAGAATGGTATGTTTTAACAGAAAAAAGCAGTTTTCCGCATAAATAAAACCTTATAACATGATCAGATTTTTCCTCAAGTGCTAAAATCAGATAAAGAGAAATGAAAAGAAAAATATTATACATGACCATTTATTTATTGAGCAAAATGATGCACTTTTGCATATCTGCAGGTGACAATAGACCCTGTTATATTAAAAAAAATAAAAACGTCTATCAAACTTTGTTTACCAGAATGCATGTTTTTCAGAATGTATCATGACATGAACAAAGGTTTCACAGCAGGCTGGACAAGGCTACACAACCATCTCTAAAACACTTTATTATCTTGAAAAATGAATTGTTGCTGTTCATCTAAGGTTTGATATAGATCAAATGGGCATCCCAGAAGGCTACTGTAAAGCTTGCTGTATGAGATCAAATTAAAACTTAGTTCAGAATAAAGACCTTATCTCACCTGTAAAAAATGTTGGTGGTAGTATGCCTTGCTGCATCTGGGCCAAGATAACTTGGCATCATTGATGGAACAATGAATTCTAATTAATAACATCAAACTCTAAAAGAAACTGAATCCTCACATCATGTGGGTCATGCAGAAAGAACCCCATCAGTGTGTGATGATCCTTAAAATAAATACTCAATTTACTCAAAAGATATACTTGTGTAAAATGGTTTGGGTCATATTTATGCATAAATATTAAAATTATAATGGGTTCCAAGCACTACTGAAAGTATATTTCAAAAGTTAAATCCTGCAGAAGGCTATATTTGCACAAACAAGTACAATGTGTGTGTGTGTGTGTGTGTGTGTGTGTGTGTGTGTGTGTGTGTGTGTGTGTGTGTGTGTGTGTGTGTGTGTGTGTGCGCACGCATGTGTGTAAGAAAGACCAAAAGCCGTCTTTCTCTGCATCAGCTAACCTATTCTAGCATATTCCATCTGACAGAAAGGGATAAAAATGCATCAGCAGAAATATACACAAGTGGCAATAATCCTCTGCCCTAAATGCTTAGGCTGTGCAATAAGCAAACTGAGCTTATCAGTTTCAACCACCACTCCTTTTAATAACCACCATGATGGTAGTCATTTCAGGCAGGTTTCAGTTCCTGCTTTTAAAGAGCTTAGAGTGTGTTCGCTTGTGTACACATTATGCATATATGTGTATGTGTATTTAACAGGCAGCACTTTTCCTCTCACTGAACTGTCAATATGTGAACACTGACAAGAACTCAGTATTTACCTCGCAGAGTACCTTTAAAATGAGCAGCATTAATGCTTTAGATCCATCTCAGTCCGATTAGACTAGAATAAATCAGAGCAGTTCGATATTGGTGGCTGTTTATCATGTAAAGCACAGGGTACTCTGTTTACATCATGAGCACCTCATGCAGTGAAATAATAATTTGTGTCATGAATTTAAAAGTTCAATGCTGTCTGAGGTGGCTTCTCCAAGGCATTAGCATTCTTTGAAAACATATTGAAGCTCTGACGGCCTTGTAACAGTGGAACGGTAACTTGATCAGCCAAGTTGGAGGGTCTAATGGTTACTGCACTGCACTGCACTCCCTTAAAATACTGATTCCGTCTATGTGATTTTTGTCAATTCCTGCAACACACTGCCATGCAAATATTTCTGAAAAATAATAAATGACAAAACAACCTCAACAGTTACTCAGTGACTCAAATCACTTTATCTGACTGAGGTGGGGGACCAATAAACATAGCTGGACCAATTTCATATGAATGCGTATGCATTTAGAATGGGATGTCATAAAACCAGGCTGCACAGTGGAACCCTATTAATGGGATGGCCCAAGAGTTACCATATCTAATGGGAAATCCCTACCTGCTTCCTGTATATTTAAAACACATTCAATTATGCCAGCGGAACACGATACAGTGGAGCAATGTGCCTTCAGATTGGCCTCCTGTCTGCCTTAAAATTTTTTACTCTACAAGTAAGATCTCTTAATGATGTGTACTACTGTGTACACTTTCTCTACTGACTCAGAACCTTTGTTCTAGCATTAAACACTTAAACATGAAATAACCAGTCATTACTTTGAATTAGTGCACCTCCAGAGGCTCAGAGGTAAGAGCCAACTGGTCAGGGTCACAGGAGAACCGGTGCCAAGCCAACAACACAGGGAGCAAGGCAGGAACATGATATTCTTTTTATGGCACAGTCACTCATACACGCACACTTAAATACAAAGGGCACTTTAGAAACACCAATCAAGATAAAAAAAAACATCTTTGGAATGTGGGAGGAAACTGGAGTACCCGGAGTAAACCCACACAGACAGGGAGAACATGCAAACTCCACACAAGCAAAGTCAAAAATCAGCATAGAGCTGGGGACACTGGAGCTGTGATGTGACCATGTCACCCACTGCACCGCCCCATAATAAATATATTTTATTTTATTATCTTTGTTTATGTGCACGCACAAATGTACATAGTATTTTGCGATACATAAGGCAAAAGAAAACTTACTGTCAATCAATAAGGTGAAGAGTCAAAACAGTTAAGTGCACACAAAGTCCTGGATTAAGATTGTACTTTCTAGTTTACATTTCAAACTGTGCAATTAAAAATTATGATATCTGCTACACAAATACAGCCTCACAATTACATACAGAGAACTGAGCTCCATCTAAACAGATTTGTACACCAGAAACTCTCGTTACCATCCGTCTTGTACATCAACTGTGTTATAGAGGACAGCCACATTCATTCAAAATAAGTTTCATAAATCATGCTGAGTTCAAATTAAACCCCGTCTGTAAATCAACCACATGGAATACAGATGTGCGCGTTACCAAAGGCGTGCGAGAGGAAATGGATTATATAAACATTAGCTGTTGACACAGAAGTGTGACTATATTTCAGCACAGTGACGGGGCAAGCTGAGCACTGTCAGCAATGGCCACTCAACTCGCAATCAAACCACACGTGAGGCTAATTTGTCTTTCTGGCATATTTCAGAGACTCAGTAAGAAAACAACTAGATTAACAGCCGGAAGGTCTTCTTTATTTCATTTTTGAATAAAGCTTTCAAAATGTTCAACTAATCAGTAAAATATAATGGAACTTGCAGTTAGTTATTTGGTTCTTAATACTTACAGCACCTGAATTATTTCACTATAACATGGCATGTTCAGGTAAACACTTCAATAGCTCTTCAAGGCGACAATGATTTCATGGCGATAGTTATAACCTTTTCTTGGACATAATCAATTTCCTACAATCGACAGGACATAAAACTTTTTAGGAGACAAAATTGGTAAGGAAGGCAAATTATTTAGGACATTCATATATTATATATATCAAAACATGAAATATCCCATAATGAAATATCCCCTAATTTTCGCATTACTGTGCAACAGCACATTCCACCACATAAACATACCACTATATTGGGCACAAGGAATGTTCCATGCAGTCGAAAATTACATTTTGAACCAGAATCAGGATATTTCGAATTTGATTACATTACATCTTGTATTAAAATGTATTCATGATGCTTTGGCAACCATCCAGCAGAAAAGTCTATGATGCAACAAATGAGGTATTATATAAATGATACACATTAAGCTTTATCTTGTCTAAAATATTAATTAATTATTAAAAAGTAAAAATTTTATCATATGACTATCATTGGATGATACAAGTTACAGTCATAATGGCCAGTCTTACATTCAGACACTCCCAGTGTATAACAAAATATGCCCATGTTACAGTCTCTTGCCTCACTCAGGATCAACCTGAATGACACACATACATGGAAAAACATGCACATCCCAGCCGACTGACACAAAATTCCAGCTTGTTAGTATACATCAGCCAGCCGTGGCCTTCACTGCAGCTTAATATGCCCCTCCACACACACACACACATCACTCTGCCATTTGAGGCTAAAGGCCAGGCAGACATTAGTGTGCTCTTCACTGGAATGTACTAGAGTCTGCCCCAAGGCCACTTAGGACATTATCATGAGAACGAAGAGGAAAGGCCATTGTGTTTACAACAGGCAACT
>JAUZSU010126115.1:0-17442 GCA_034780255.1 Parotocinclus maculicauda | reverse complement strand
AGAGTCCAGTACCTTAACCACTAGGCTACCACAGTCCCAAAAGTGAAGCGCTGTGAATACTTTCCGGATGCACTGTACAACTGATACAGTCTTACAATTCAAGCAATGGTGGGTTAAGAGTCTTGCTTAAGGACCCAACTGTGGCAGCTTGACAAAGGTGGGATTTGAACCCAGGACCATCAGGTTCATAGTTCAGTACCTTAACCGCTAGGCTACCGCGGTATATACAGCATATATATATATACAGTATATATGAAAGAAACTCTAACGATCAAACTGTAACTATCTCTAATGTATATTTTACAAACCATAGAGTCGTATTCCAGTCTCCAATCAGTCATAACATTAAAACCACTGAAGGGTGAAGTGAATAAAACTGAGTGTCTAATGCTCTGAGCAACATTCTGCTAGAAACCTCAGGTCCTGGCAGCCATGTGAGCGTTACTGTGTTAATGTGACACCTAGCGCTAATGTAAACATTGATGCAGACCGAGTGCACCCCTTCGTGGCAACACTTTAACAGCAGTGGCCTCTGTCAGCAGGACAATGCGTAATGCTGCACAGGAAAATTTGTTCAGGAATTGTTAGTGGAACATGACAAGGGGTTCAACGTCTTGCCCTGGGTTCCAAATTCCCCAGATCTCAATCAGCATCTGTGGGACAAATACGTCCAATCCAAGAAAGCCTCACCTTATACTGTAGCTCACAGGACTTAAAGGATCTGCTGCATCTTGATTCCAGATCCCATAGGATACCTTCAGAGGTCATGCCTGGACCGGTGAGAGCTGCTTACGGCTGCTGGGTTTGTACTTTTACGTGCAGTTAACACCGAGCTGATCGTTCGTATTGCTCTATACAAGAGGTGCAGCCATAAACCGTTACAAAATATTTGGTCATATATTGGTTCTCCAAAAAGAGGCATTCGCTCCTACAATAGCTCCTCACCCGATTACTCGTTCTGAAAAGAAAAAACATTCATGATCCAATCTGTCTGTGTTTGTGTGTGCAGCCAGTCAGACCGCGAGCAGCTCGCATACCAGAGTGAGCCTCCGAGATTAGATAATACCATAATACTCAGCGGAAACGTCTGCAAGACACCTCTTTGCTCAGCCCTAATACCTGTATCAGACATGCAATCAGAGGGTCAGGATTTGGGAGATTTACTAAGCGCTTTAAGACAGAAGTTGCTTCGCTTCACACGTATGTCATGTATAAATCCAGGCAGAGCCTGATGAATAACACTCGTGGTTAGATCAGCATGAGCACGGCACATTTCAGCGCTGGAAGCTGCTGTTAGCGTTTAACAAAAGGTTACAAACAGCAAAGATCAAAGTTGTGTTCTGCATCACGAAGGGTGGTTACGTTTTGCTGGGCCAGAGCTGAACAGAAAGCTTTTTAAACGAATATTCCAGTTTCTGGGTATATCACAATATTTTGGGGGCACGACTGGACTTATTCTACTGCCAATAATATGTAGAATATAAAACAATAATTTCATCTGCCTTTGCTGAAGGAACTATGACCGTGTTCGAAATGTAGCAGTGTCAAGTTTTGGCCATGTGGGTTTGTGTCCCAATACTTTTGGCCAGTATTTTAAATAATGAAAGTTACAGCAGGAGGCAAAGCTTTTTTTTTCCTACAAAGCATCCAAATTCTGGAACAGACAAATGTTCGCAATTCTGACACAGTCTTAATGTTTAAATCAAGGCTTAAGACTTATTTGTTTAGTACAGCATTCAGTCTATAGTTCTGGTTCCAGTTTTAATCCTTCATATACTAAAAGTACCAAAGATCATGTCTAATTCGCTCTCGCTCCAGTGGTGACCCTGCTGTGGGAGATGAGATCAGACGGAACGACCAGCCATGCTGAAGACGCTCCCTCTCCCATCTCTACCTATAAATACTACATGTTTTTATTTAAATGTTTCATTATATAATGTTAATGATGTTTATTACCCAAATGAGGATGGGCTTCCCTTCTGAGTCTGGTTCCTCTCAAGGTTTCTTCCTCTAAATCTCAGGGAGTTTTTCCTTTCCACTGTCGCCATTTGGCTTGCTCATTGGGGACAATAGAATCCAATTTGTGACCATGTTCATGTATCAATGTAAACCTGCTTTGTGAGAATGTCTATTGTAAAAAGCACTATAAAAATAAAATGAATTGAATTGAATTATTTTGTATATGGACACACAGGGGGAGAGATGACTGTGTGCAGCTTCTCAGAGAGTTTAACTATGATGAATGAATGAATGAATGAATGAATGAATGAATGAATGAGGCCAAATTGAAGTGCAGCAATAAGCTGACGAGGTCCTAATGCATCAGGATGGTCATTAACAGCATAACAGATAAATGGGCCATTTTGGATGGGGTGATGTGTGGAACAGTTTAGGATTCACTGGTGTTTTCAGTCGTATCTCTGAACACTTATCCCTGGAGAACATGACCTCTTCCTACACTCGAGCTTCATCGAGATGCCAAGCTGACCCTGGATAGTCTGAACATGCTTGATCAGGATTCATGTTTTCGGAAGGGAAGCAGCCAAGAAGCCGCTTTTTCATGAAGGGAAACGTCTCCAAAATGCTCAATCTTTCAAATAAGAGAGTTCTGGAGTGATTATGGAGTAAGTTTCATTTTCTTAAATCCAGTCATTGTCAATATGTTATATACAGTCATCATAAAAGCTTTTACACAGGACTATAGAAACGTTTTACCTTTTCCTAAAACTGTCCCAACATGGAATACCCTACATATCCGGAGCCTATCCATGGAATTTATGGCATTCTGTGGTTCACTCGCCTATCGCTCAGGGCCTGGAAGGTGATGCTCCACCTTATGGTACTCCTTCCATCAAATGGGACTGTGTGAGATCCGATCTGGCCAGAACGCACTGCAAGACTCGAACCTGGACCAACGCGGTGTTAGGCTAGCAACCTGCCTCTTGAGTCGAGTCTTTTTCCAATTAAGAATAGTTTCAGAATTTAAGATAATCTTCTCAAATCTAGGGTCAATCCCAAACTGAGCAAGCCTAGAGCTACAGTGGCAAGGAAAAACTCCCTAAACCTTATAAAGAAGAAACCTTGAGCGGACCAAGACCTGTTACGGGACCCGTTCTCTGTGTGTGGCGTAGATGTTGTGTGTAAGAATGAAACGAATCTAATCTAATATGTTTTAGCAATAGTAAAAAAAACAGAAACTCAGTACATAGTTACAGATAAATAAAATAACATTACAAATGTTAAAATCTTCTGTGCTTTTAAACTAGACCAGTAATATCTTTCTTTTACTGGTGATCAAACTGTTAGACTTTTGTCCTGTCTGTATTCTTTTTTTTCTCCATCGATCAGATGAAACATTTGCCCTTTCTGATCTTTGATGTTCGTGTGGCAGACTGTGTGTGGCTGACGTCCGCTGGGTTTAATTGTGAAAGCAGAGCCTAGCATTTTTATCATGCTCCAGGAGCCCCCAGTCTAGACAATGAATGTAAATAGCTGTTTCCGCCGTGCTGAAGGATCCTGTAAAATGACTGTCCTCCGGAGCATCAAACACACGAGCTGCTGCCTGTAGGACGCGCGAGACGGGAACATTAAAAGGGGGAACAGGGAGAGCTTAATGTTTAAGGCTCGTGTGTGTCAGTAATTGATAGGCACAGGATGGAGGCCTTAACTAGCTGGTGGTAGAAGGGCTGTAATTTGGTCTCGTACCTCGGTCCCCCACACTCATCATGCACAGCGGCACAGGCAAATGAGAGATCAGTCCTTTACCCTTACACTTACTTACACACACACACACACACACACACACGTTTCTAGCTCTGTGGGAATTTCAATTTAGACAAAACATGAACTTGTTATATAACAGAATTCTGTTCACTTTAATGAACCATAAGCAAGTTCAGAAAGCTTTAAAACAAACACCGTCATCTGGAATAAACGTCTCTCCATATTGTAAATCAAAAGGGCTTTTAGAATAAAAATAAATTAGACCTACACTTCTTGAATGCAGAGCTACACTAAAGGTTTGGCTTCCCCTGTTCACATAACAGGATTTGTTGATTTTTTGAATGAAATTACAAGTTAAAATAACACTTAATTCATTTAATTTAATACGTTAATTTAGCTTCGGCTTAAACTTTTGCATGTGCCAGTTTTTTGCCAATATATTTTTGCATTTTTGATTATTATTATTATTTTTTTTATTATTATTAATAATAATAATATTATTAATAATAATAATAAAATTATATAGTATATTTAATTTAATAATTATTATTTATTTATTAAAAAAATTAACAAACTATCTACCGTACTGTGCAAAAGTCTTAGGCCACCACTAGTTTAGATATAGCATTGTAGCAATGGTATCGTGACCATATATAATTAGAACCAGAAAATAGAGGGAATTTGTATGCAGCATTAGGAAACGGATAGAAATCAGGAAAAAACTGCTTTTATAAACTATAGTGGTAAGTATTTAGTGTGATTTCTTACACTTGACCCTTCTACAGTACAAAGACTGGTCTGAAATCACTTTTTTTAAGTGGTCATACTAAATACTGACTTTTGCCTTCCACAGCATTTTCTATTTTCTTTTGTCCTAAAAATTGTGTTTTTAATGTTGTGTACGCATCTTATATGTGTTTGTATCTTATAAAAGAGACTGAGAAATAACTACACTGCTTACAACAATTAGGGGATATACAGTATACATATATACAGTATACATACATATACATATATATATATATATATATTAGTAATTATAGTGTTGAAACAAGAAATCTAATGGTGGCCTAAGATTTTTGCACAACCATGCAAACATGCTAACTCCACACAGGCAGAACTGTGGCCTCAGCGCCCACCTTCCGTTTAACTGACTGGCATTCTATCCAGGGCATGCCTGAGCCGTGCCCTGTATTCTCTAGGATAGATACCCATCTGCCCCACGACTCTGCCCAGATACAGTAGAGTTAAGCATAAAATAATATATATAACATAATAATATCCCTTATATACAGAATCAAATTATTTAGCGACACGGAGTTCTGATTGAAATTTAAACCATATACATTTATATCCTTTTATTCTCTGGTAGAACCTATTTAATAGATTTTGTGTTCAATATGAACAGGACTATATTTTAATATGTCCAATTCTGTTATAGCCTGGCACTCAGGATTCAGCAGTCTAGGGTCAACACCAGCACAGGGACCTAAAAACACTGGCAGATCTTCTGAAAGAGTTATTTCTATGTTTCAGTTTATCCAATACGATTTAAAATGTTCTGTACAAGTTTGTTAGTGGATTTATCTGGAGTTTAACTTTCCATACTGTGTAGTTTGAGGATTGGACTCACCTGGTGACCATCTAGATTTAGGTCAAATGTCTAATATTCGACAGCATAAAGCATAAAGCAAAGTAAGTTGTGTGGAAAAGTTTGGGCAATTTAAGAGATCAGATGGAAATCTAGCCCTGACTGTACCCACTTCCTGCTGCATGGGGGTAACACGAGACCCCCTCTCTGCACATCTAAGGGAGTGTAAGAAATTCATCTGCACTGTGAGGTTGTGATTAGGCTGTTATGATTTCCGGCAGGGCTTGATACCTGGATGTTGTACATGTCCTGTTCTGTGATTAATGGAGCACCATAATTAAAGAGGTGTAAGTAAGCAAGACTGAGGCAAAGGTGCTGAGCAGCCAAAAAAACAACCCAGCAGTCATCAAGAAACGCTACGTCTGCAGAACGATGAGCCTTCAAAAGAAGACGTGAAGCTCACTCGTGCGTTGGTTGTGCTGCAATCTCGGAACATTGGCGTGTGTGTGTGTGTGTGTGTGTGTGTGTGTGTGTTTCAGTTGTGGCCAAATTAGATATTTTGTTTATATTCTAAATAAAATTCTGCAGTACAAACTTCAAGAATAACAAAGGTCCATTATTGCTATCATTCTTTTAGTGGCTCAGCTGTTGCTCACCAGCTCTACACTGCGATGCCCTCGGCTCTGGTAGGGTGGCACACGGGTACGACTGGTTGTGTCTGAGTTTAGGCTATATGTGGGCTCTGCTAAAACAAACAAGCTCCGGATCCTAAATTTTTCATTTTTGGGGATTTTAGCTGAAATCATTTAAAGAACAGAATTACAGACAGAGTTTTAAAAGGACTTTCTCCACTGCTTCTTTTTTATTATAAAGTTTTCTTTCATTTGGACTTTTGTTTTGTTTTATTTTCTTATGTTCGCCCTTATTTAGCTTCTTTTTCTGTAATTCTGTCTATATTTTACCTTTCGTTCTTTCTGGTTCGTTTGCTCTGTTTTCTTCTCCTTAAAATTATTTCCTTTATCTGAATTTTTAGTTACGTTCTAATTGATTTTCTCTTTCATGGCTGTTTAATGTGTTTTATAAGCCTTTCTTTCAATGTCATCTTTATTATTTATATTTTGCTTAATGTCCTCTTTCCTCTCTTGTCCATCTTTTTTTGTTTTTTTTTCTTTTCTTACCATACATACATTTTTCTTTCTGTGTTTAATTTAGCTTCTTTTCTTTGCTTTTCTTTCTGTCTTTTGCTTAATTTGTGTTCTATTTTCTTATATAGTCCACATTAGCTTTATAGTTGCACTGCAGAAACAAACTCCGGACCCCGAACGCTTCATTTTTGGTGTCTAAGCTGAAGAAACTTAAAGGACAGGATTACAGAATGAACGTTCCAGTGGTTTCTCATCATTTCATTTTCACACCATGTCTTATGTTTTTTTCTTTCCTTTTTCTTCCCATTATTTGTTCTTCTTAGTTTTTTTTTTCTCAGCGGTTTGTGTATTTCATTTTTGTTTTATACTCGTTCTTATTCCCTTCTTTTTTTTTATTTCATCTGACATTCCTTCCTTTAAATTTCTTTCTTTTATCTCAATTTTGTTTGTTTCCCTTTTCTAAAGCTCTAAAATACATTTTCTAAAATAAAATCCCATGCCTTGAAAAAATGACTTTTTCAATCAGTCTTATTTCCTCTTTCTTTTTTTTCCCCTTTTTTGTTATTTCAATACATTTTTAAACAGTATTTATGTTTTACTTGTGTTTAAGTGTTACCTCTTTCATTTTCTGTATTTTATTTCATCATTTAATTCCGTTTAAGCTTTTGAACTCTCCGTTTTTTGGTCTCTCAGCTGAACACACTTGAGGAACAGGGTCGCAGAATGAAAGCTGGGGTCGACGCTTTGACTTTTGTCCAGATGATTTGTCCATGTGTTCATTAGTGAACGGTTCGGCGATGGCAGCGCCCCAAAGGCGTAGAACTAAAACATAAACAGAGTGAAGTGCTGCAGCAGGTTAAAGATCCCGCTGGGGAAACGCGCATTCGTCATCAGGCGACCCCACGACCCCGGCGATGAAGAGTTCAGAACGGTTGGCAAGCAGCGTCGAATCCCTTCCCTTCGCTACAGAACATTCGCAGTTCCTTCATGCGTCTCCGTTTCCCATCATTGTGTTCTTCACTTTAGAGACTCAGTAGCAGATCAAATCAGCTCACATGTAGCTACGTCCTTTTTTTTTTTAACAGTGTTTGTCTTTCCTCATCTTGGCTCTTTTGGAGAATCAGAATCTGTCCTCTTCCCCTTTCTTCGCTGGGTCAACGTGAAACGAGCAGCATCATAAATAAGGTCCAGCCTTCCTGTCTGCTCCGTTAAATCAAACGTTATCAGGTAAAGGGAATTCCGTCCTTCCGTCCTTTTTCAGCCAGGCCTAACGAGGGGCACGTGTCCAGTGAAACCTGCTGTATCGTCTCCTACGGGCTCGGAACAGAACGTGGCTTTTATATTAGGTACGAACAGTTCAGTCACAAATAACAGTAAGTCTCCAGATGAGCACAAAAACAGCTGGACGACCAAGCTACCAAACCTACATTAGCTCTAGATCCAGTGCAAACAGGTAACAGTGGCCAGAAAAGTTTGTGAACCTTTCGCTTCTTTCATACACTGGTCTGAACTTTATTTAAAAAAATAATAATTAAAGTAAACGAACATCATGACACGATGCAAACGTGACCACGCTTTCTGTTCATAAGGCCGTTTAATGCAATAGCAATTTCTGAACACCAGGGGGAGCAGTCACGATCGCAGATGCATATGTTTCGTTCTCAGTGAGCTTGTTTGGTTAAATTAGATTTTCAGTTTAAAATTGATTTAAAACTCCTTTTAAGTGCACAGAAGTCAACTAAAGATTGTTCTATTATTTTTTCTTTTACCCGTTTTGGATTGTTTTTGTTCCCTTAGCTTTCCTGACTGCTTAATTTTTGTAATTATGTCTTTTCTCACTTGCGTGTTTTGTTTAATTTTCTTATTGACATCATATTAGGTCAGGTCAGGTGCCTGAGAGATTCCAATAAGGGTCAGGGTGCGAGAACAGGGAGTAAGGAAGAGACCAGAAAGTCTGGGAAGCTTTTCACTGAATTGTGGAATCACAATTGTCTATCGGGGTGTCTACATACTTTTGGCCAAATATTGCATATACTGGGTCCTGATTTAAAATCATAAAGTCATGCTCCAGTCAACTGATTGAGTTCATAACATTTAACACAAAGGCAGGCGTTAATTTGGAGGAATTAATTTGGGTTCGTTTAGGATCATCAGCCTCTTCTGACCCTGTTCTCTTCCCATACAGGGTAACAAAGTTCCTCTTACCATCTGATTCCTGATCAGTCCGCTTGCTTTATTGGATTAAATCAGTTAAAACATCGGACCCGAATCAGACACCACGAGGTGACCGTTTGCCCTCTGATCTAAGCAGACTCTACTCTGATATTCTAATACTGCAGTTAGCAGGACTTTTATTATGTCTGCGGCTGCTGATTAAAGACCTCTTGTTTAGGACGACTGTCTGCGCGAGAGAGCGTGAGAGAGCGAGAGAGGAAGTCTGCTGACCACTGTTTACAGTGTGATGCAAAAAGTTTTTGCCCCCCTGTCACTGCGTTTGCTTGATTTTCTATAAAACAAAGCAAATCATAAGAAGCCAATAAAAGATCAATTCAGTTACAATTTAAACAACATCTGGAAAAAGGACCCGTGCTGTTTTTATCTTCTCTGGTTTCTTCCTCCACGCTGGACTGGTGCCCCGTCTAGGGTTGTTCCTGCCCTTGCACCCAGAGGTGCCGGGTGGGCATCGACTGGCCCGTGACCCCGTGTGGATTAAGCAAAAGATAATGGATGGAGGTTTTGTTCTTTCTTTTTAAATCATTTTTGATTAATCATTAAATTAATTAATTAAAAATGATTCCCTTTTCGTTTCATTTTCAGTTGGTTTCGGAAACTGCAGCACCTCTGTAAACATCAGAACTGAGTGTGAGGTCAGAGATTCAGAAGATAAAGAGTTATGATGTCATCCTGAGACTGGATTACAGTATGACTTTTATCATTTCTGCTCAGAACATGCATTTTTAAAATTAATTTTAAATTCTTACACTAATTAACTGTGACTCTCATTTCAGTTTCTTTTCCTTCTTTAACTTCACTCGTTTCTTCCTGTTTTCCCTTTTTGTTTAAGTGTTTTTCGTTTTTTTCTTCCTCCCTTTTTCCCCCTAATAGTTTTTCTCTTATTTCTTTTTTACTTTGCCGTTTCTTCTCTTAAAGTTTGTTTTCACGTTCTCTTTTGTTTTATTCTTTCTCTCACACAATTTCCTTTTATTCTCCATTTTTTATTCATTTCATTCCCTTTCTAAATATTTTATTTCCTTCATACTCTTTAATTACTTGTTTGCTCTTCTTGTTTTTAATTTATTTCGACATTTAATTTGATAAACCTGTATTCCCCCTTACTATTTTAAGAGTTTATTTATTATTTATATTTACATCATGCAGAGCGACTTAGAACTGTTACAACCTTACAGAGGAGTAAATGTGTTTTGCTCAAATGTAGCAGAGGTGGGATTTGAACCCTGCACCATCTGGTCCATAGTCCAGAACCTTAAACTCTGGGCTACCACAGTAAAAGTTCTCTTTAGTTTTTATTACTATTTACAATATACACACACACACACACACACGTGGTCTAATACACTAACCCACCAGCACACCGTTACGCTTCGGTCCAGTTGTCTATGCCTGAGGGAGTAAAGGTCATTCAGAGGATCATTCCCTGGTGCTCAAACAGTGACTGTCATCCCTAAGAACCTTTTAGTCTAACCTACTTAAATCAGCATAATTATAACTTATTTCTTTTTTTATTTTAGGTGACCTTTTTCGAACTCTTGTTTTTTTTTATTCTTTTTTTCTTACTGGCCCACCTCTGTGTCATTTTCTTTCTTCTGTTTCTTTTTTCTTCCTTTGATGCTTGTAATGTTTTATAAAATAACGCGTTTTGATCTTATTTTTAGGTCCTGCACTTTGCTGGAGGACTGAGCTCCTAATTACACAACTGAAACTTAATGAGCGCTACAAAAGGATCCAGAACGACACCTAGTGTTGAAACCCTGACAGTAACTGTGAGGCCTTGTAAGAAGGTTCACAAACTTTTCGAGCACAAACAGGCACGATTACACAGTAGATTTTTATTTTCACACTTGCATTTTTATGAAATGAATTTTAAATTATTGCATCTCCAATAAAAACCTTAAACTGACTCATGTGGACGTGATTTTAATGACAAAAATATATCATTAATTTTCCATGTTTTCCTTCCATCAATAATTTATTTTCTGTTTTAACTTTCATCTCTTATTTCCGTTATTTTTTCTTTTTTAATTGTTCTTGATTACATCCGTTCTTATTTCATTCTCTCATTGACTTTTTGTTTTTAATTTTTTTTCTTATTTCCCTTCTAATTTCATTTCCTTTACTTTTTTTTTTTTTTTACGTTTTAGCCCATCTTTCTTTTAATTTTCTTACTTTTTATTTTTTAATTTCTTCTCATTTTCTTTCTCCCATTTCCCTTTTCTTTAATATTTCCCATTTACTTCTGCTTTTAATTTAATTTAATATATTTCTTTCATCTTTTAATTTGCCCCCCCCATTTCAATTTCATTTCATTTCATAAATTTGTACTCCCTTGTTATTAAATACTCTAACAAGTTACTTTTGTAATGTTTATTTCCAAGTATTTTAAAGTTCCTCCTGTTTCACTTTTTTTATTTAATATCCTTTACTTTTTTGTTTCTTTGTTCCTAACAATTACTTTTAATCTTTATTTCTTTTTTTCTTATTGATCTCCTTTCCTTATTTAATTCATTTTGTCTTTCTTAATCAATCTTTTCTTTTCATTTCCTTTGCTTACTACAACTTTAATTTTCATTTTTTTTATTTCATTCATTTCTTTTTGTTTCCATGTCCCTCTAACACTTTTTTGTCCTTTTCTTTAATTATTCTGGATATGTCTCTTTTATTTCTGACAGGTTTAGGCGAGGTGCTAGAACGACAGGGGCCGGGCTTTCTTTAGTTGGACAGCGTGTTCAAAGTTAATTTCTATTTTGCTTGGAAAAAAAAAATATTTATCCTGTTTATCGAAAGACATTAAACAAAGCAAAAAGTCTGTGGCAGCTTAAGAGCTTAAATAGTAAAACTATTGATCAGAAACTACAAATATAATAAACAGTCTTCATTTAAAAAAAAAGTTTCAAAGCAGTGGTACTAAAGCCCAAGAGCACCACCTGCTGTTAGAATAGAGTAATTACACTCAAGAACACAAGAACCCCCACATAGACACGGAGAACATCCCAAACCACACAGGTAGCGGCCAGGCCGGGATTCGAACCCGGACCTCCAGAGCTGGAGTGGCACAAAGCTTGGAGAAATGACACTTCGTGGCTCGTGGCTCTTTCTAATGGTTGGGAAAGCATGAAAGAAAGTTTACAAATAACGAGAGCAAAAACAGCCATGTCATCACAGATCCTCCACCAAACTTATCAGTCTGGATAAAGATTTATTCTGTAAAATCAAATGTTTAATCCAACAAAATTACAGCCATAACTGAACACGGTGAAGAAAAACGTTTTTTTTTTTTTATTTGTCATTTTTACTGAAATGTAATCTAAAATGTTACTCATAGCCCCGACACCGACATTTTTTCAAGCCGTCAAAACTGTTGCGTCTCGTATTTTTTGAACACGTGGATTCCCATGAGAAAGTCAAAATATCATCAGTATCAGAGGGGGAAATAAACAGGAACCACAACCGATGAGCAAATCCTTTTCATGTTCAGTGTAGCAAAATCCCTAGAGAAACGGCACCGTTGTTCACTTTGCACTTTCCCTCGCATCGCTGGACCGTCCCGACACCCCGTACCAAATAACAGGCATCTCTTATAGAGGGGAGATCTTAAAAACCACACTAAACACTTCAGGGGTTTAACACGATAAAACTTAACGTCTAAATCATCTGTTCTCGTTTAGAATCTGCACATGGGCTTTAAATCAATCATTTACAGAGATCAAAAAGTCACAAGCCTGCATCCTCATGGGCTGAAAGTCACGACCCTGCTGATAATCCACAGTCGTTCTTCGTTATTTGGTCCAGCTGACTTTGGGAATATCGTAATGTTCGGTCAGTGTGTCCAGATGTCTGTTAAACTCCTACAGCAAAACAAAGGTATGATGTCACGTCTGTAAATAAACCATTTCATACTTAAACCCTTTTAGTTTGTTTGTTTGGTATCGGTGGCCATCCAGCGACACAAAGGTTACATCCATACACAAGTTCATCCCAGGACTAGTCATACATACACACATACACAAGTCAATGACAATTTAGAGACACCAATTCACCTAACATGTCTTTGGACTGTAAGAGGAAACCAAAGTACCCGGAGTAAACCCACACAGACATGGGGAGGCCATGCAGACTCCACACAGAAAGGACCCAGGCCTAACCCTTTGAGTTCGAGCCCGTTTTGTGTACACACACCGGCCACTTTATTAGGTACATCTGTTTAATATCTTAGATATTTGTGTTAACAGCAGTCAATCACATGGGGGCAACTCAGACCTCCTTAACTTCAAACCAGGCATCAGGAAAAATGGGAGAATGGGGAGTGGAGTGACTTTAAACAGGTTGGTATTCCAGAAACTGCTGATCTGCTGGAATCTAACTGTAACTGCTCTAAATGACGTTGATGTAACTGTGATATAATAACAAGTAATAACGCTTAAGGGACTCTGTGCGTCTCTGGTGTCACTCTTTAAAACCAAGAACACACAGCTTACCTCAACTCTGCGTTTGTGTGTTTTGGACGCTTTGTTCAAAATCCTTTCCATTTGCTGAAAGAGAGAAAACAGGGTCGATTCAGACAGTGAACTCAAAGTAAAGCCCCTAGATTCCACAAACTACCCCCAGCTTTCTCTCGGTGGGTACCAGAGAACCAAAACTATGACATGACAACTTTCTAGCACTTCTACTGGACTAAATAAACCCAGAGACTCCTTCATAATCTCAGAGTTATTACATTATAACACATTTATACATTGAACATGAGATACTAAAAATGTGTAATGAAAAAATGTATTTCACTTTAAGACAAGCAGTGTGTAGATATTCTAAAAATATGTCAAATAAATAAGGCTCTATTATAAGAATAACAGATGTAGGAACGTCCACAGCATTTCAGTGTCAACAAAAGTAGATCAGATTCTGATCATCTAATTGTAGTTTGTGGTTCACAGGTGCTTATTTTAGATTTCTTGTAAACCTGTCCTAAAATGTAAGGGATACTAAACCTCGGTTGGGCTGGTGGGACGGCTCGAAACGTGCAGGGGAAAATTTTCCTTATTTTTAAATCGCAAATTTGACAGGTATGGCGAGATAACGAGTTTAGGTTGTGAAGCCTTTAAAATGTGAGAGAGAATTACAAAGTGCTTCTATATGCTAAAGTGAACCAGGACAGCGAGTGTGGAAACGAGAAGGCGTGAGTAATAAAGTCTCTGGTAAGCGTAGTTCGTCTGGAGTAATGACGTGACAGAAAAGTAAGGCAGAGCAATCTGAAAAGAATTGCACCGATTTAGCAGTAAATAGGCTCTGAAGCTCAGACTAAATCTTTGAGCCGTTGTTTTAGTTTCTATTCAGTTGATGGAGCATAGAGCCAAAACGGAGGTGCTCGGGATCCAATTACATTTAAGACTCAGCAGATCGACGACAAGTGCCCGCATTTATATGCGTCTCTCTGATGAGAACTGGGGATTTTTTCCTGGCTCATGTCAGGTTTATGACCGAGCTGCCATTGACTATGGATGCATGCGCTCGTTTGACCTTTCGGCTGGTCTGCGCTCTGATCGTAATGGTTTGATAAAGTACAGTAATGACTCTATTTGCTGCCTTAATTACTCTGTGCGGTTCGGGATGCAATAATTATCATTTATGCTTGCCCTTTGATGAGGGAGCCACTTAGTTTTGTGACTGCTTTTCTGTTTCAGCTCCAAACCAGGAATAAAAATGAGCTTGTGTTCCAAAAGCCAATCCAGTTCTCAGTGAGGTCTGTAGCTTTGTTCGTAAGGTGGGCAGCAGAACAGAAAGTCAATGCTCTTTCTAATTAGAACTGGTTTTAGGACTCTCTAGTGTAGCATACCCTCAGGTCATCCGTTTGATCTGGGAGATCTCATTTTAAAAGTTTGGCAACCCAGAGCTATATAAAACACTTGCTTGCAAGTGGAACCTTCAGAGAGCTGTGATTTAATACCCACAATCCACAGCTAACAGATAAGAACTATAAACTGTGGATCTGTGGATTTTTCCCTTTTTTTCAGAAGGATTAATCAGATAGAGAAACTGCTTTGTAAATCTCAAGGTTCTTAGGGCTGCATTTCATTTTTATAGCATATGCATTAAATTGCTTTATCTGTGACTTGCAGAAATAAATACATTTTTCTCTCAGATAGGTAAATGCTAAATATGTAGCGTCTGATCTGTATAAATTATGTTATGGAGTTTAAATTTGAAGTTGGCCACTAGGGGTGGGGGATTTTTAGATGCATCGCGATTCGGATGTTAACAATTCTGAATTGATTAACGAATGTCAATAGTGGATAATGGAGCACACTTGCATCTGAACATGTAGACCAGCTTCCGTTCTTAAACATTAGCACTCAATAACTGAGCTCTGTAACGCGAGCGGGTAAATGGCAGAACCAGAAACAGCATACAGAGACAAAACTGGTGTTTATTTATTTATTTATTTGGCTTCTTTAACGTCGCTATCGGCATCAGTGGCCATGCAAGCGACACACAAGGCTATATCCATACACAAGTTCATCTCAAAACTGGTGTTTATTGGACGAATTCGACAGGCAGAATAAGTGATCGGCAGATGTAATCCAATAAGGGCGAGACGAAACCGGCAGCATCGGTAAGTCGGCGATAATCCACAGCAGTATAAAGCACTTAGAAACGAGATGAGAGCCACGAGATTTAGCAGAGAACTAATAAGGAACAGGTGTGTGAGATTAGAAGGACGGCGATGAGGAGAGTGTGATAGGCTGGGTTTGATCGCCTGAGCAGTCCGTATGTGTGAGAAGCTCATTCGCACTGTTCCTCGTTGGTATTATTTCATTGTGTTCTATGTTCTATGTTCAGTGCTGTTATTTATAAGAAGTAATTCAGCATTTAGACTCTTCTTTTTACAGATGCTAATTAGTTCTTTTTTACTGTGCAAAGCTGAATTTGTTTTACGTCATTTCATTTATTTGTTTCTTTCTTAGGATTTTGATTCTATGCTCAAATGTTGATCTCATTTATTTATATAAAATGGCAGGTATTTATTTCATTATTAATGTATATGTTTTTTGGAATACGTTAAATTACTTCCATTTGTTTTGTTAATAAAAAATATTGGAATTAAATTCATCCTGGATTTGTTTCATTTAGTCACATGGTAAAGAAAAAAATGAATCGAGATGCATCGATAATCGTAATCGAATCGAATCGTGAGGTGCCTAGAGATTCCCACCCCTAATATATACTTGTGTATATATACACACCTTTTTCTATATATTGTATATATGTATGTTTCTCTTTTTCTTTTGCTAAAGAAGCCAAGCAAACAAACTCGTATCTAATAGATTACACAACCTGAGGTCAGACATTTAGGTCGTACAGTTAATGCTGACTAGACAGGCTTTTTAATTTCTGCTTTGTCCTCCAATGTACCAGCCAAAATATGAAGACAAAAAAAGAAATTACTTCTGGTTTGTGACTATTTAACGATGCTGTGACAGAAAGCCAATTTTCACTTTCCATTTGGTTCTCCTGGAGCGCTAAAACAGTGGGATCTTTGAAGCTATGAATTTATTTTTCCGGTCTATTTTCTGCAGTATGAATGAATCATAAATAAAATGGTGTGTAACCAACAATTTGAGGTTGTTAATCCTAAACTTTTTCTCATAACGTCTCTCTGCGTGGAGACTTCAGCAGCTAATGAGATTTGGCTCCTCGTTCTGCCATTAGCTAAATTCACCACCTTTTTAATTAGTAGATCTGCAGGTATCTCAGTTTGATTCCTGTCCAATATCCAGTTCCAACAAATGAGCCATCCACAAATAAGAAAAACAGCTGTCATTAGGCTTTTTGATTATTCCAATCAGCTGTCATTCCTGTCAGCCTCTGCTTTTCCCATGAGTTTTGGTGAAACAGTACTTCACACTTCAGCCGTTTAGTAATGTTTGTGGAAATTCTGTAACCTGTTATGTTTAAAGAACATTATTATAATTACTATAATTGAACTGAATAGAGCCATCTATATAATTGCAACACATTATTGACTTGACAGCCTCTATAAGCGTTTTAGTAATGCTATAAAGCTATTACGCAACCTAGAACATTTTATTGCCATTGGTAATGGATGTATAGGCTTACTGGCCACTTTATTAGATACACCTGTCCAACTGCTTGTTAACACACATTTAATCGGACAAATCGTGTGGCATAAACTGGCTGCATTAAGGCATGTAGACATGGTCTAAGGCTCAAACCGAGCACTGGAATGGAACTGAACAGTTTGAACAGGGTTGTTGGTGCTAGACGGGCTCCTCTGAATATTTCAGAAACTGTTGATCTGTTGGCTCATCACAAAGGATCAACTCTAGGGTTTAAAGAGAATGGTCCGAAAAAAAAAAGGTCTTGTTGATGGCAGAGGTCAGAGGCCATTGGCTAGACTAGGTCAAGCTCAAAGAAATGCAGCAGTGACTCAACCAGTTGTTATTTGAGCATCTGCCATATTGGTCCAAGCATGACTGGACTGGTTTCTAAAAGTGCGTATGCCTCTGTGTGTGTCTCTGTGTGTGTCTGTGTGTGTCTCTGTGTGTCTCTGTGTGTGTCTCTGTGTGTGTCTGTGTGTGTCTGTGTGTGTGTCTGTGTGTGTCTGTGTCTGTGTGTGTGTCTGTGTGTGTGTCTGTGTGTGTGTCTGTGTGTGTGTGTCTGTGTGTGTGTGTGTCTGTGTGTGTGTGTCTGTGTGTGTGTGTGTCTGTGTGTGTGTGTGTCTGTGTGTGT
>JAUZSU010126104.1:0-17442 GCA_034780255.1 Parotocinclus maculicauda | reverse complement strand
CACTCACTCACTCACTCACTCACTCACTCACTCCCACACACACACACACACACACACACACACACATACACACACAAACAAACAACAACAACCTGTACATCATCTCAGAATGCTTACTTATACATGAGCAGTCTGTTCTCACACCCTGCAATCTCTGATTTCCTAACAGTGTAAAACAGCGCCTCTTGCCCTTCCCTCTCACCTCCCTCCCTCTCACAGTCTCTGTCACTGGCACATCATGTAACACCTGGTTAGCATGCTGACTAAGTTTTTAAACAACAAGATGTGATTTTCTGCCCAAGTCATTTATGTAGTCTCAAACTATCCTGTACAAAAAAAAATATTTTTGTGCTCTTCATTTTCTCCACCAAGATCCATCCATTTCTAGTTACTAAATGAATACAGGAACTGCATTTGCTAGAGTTTGCAGATAAAGGAACAAGTGAAAAGTAAATACACAGTCAGTGAGATAAGGGTATGGACAAGAGTTACGAGAAAGGGCCTAGTAAATAGAGGCAGAAGAGCCAAAACATTTGTGAAGTTCTTCTACTTCCACACAGCAATGGATGCATGTCTTCATTCTAACCATGCATTTGTTATATACTGTATACTGCTTACAACAATCTGGGGATATTTAATGCATGGGATATTCCTTTCATATGAACATGAAGCAATTAAAAAAGAAAAATGATCATCAAAAAACAGATGAAAAGGCAAAAGAAAGTTGTTCGATTATGCAAATGAGATTCAAACTTAAATATCGTGATTGGATAGAGAGCGACATTTTCATGGGTTTGAACAGAATATGTTAAACTGGATAAGAATGCCACACATCGACTGTTCAGTAGGGTGCATGATCACCCAAGACTGCCAAAACAGCTCTCATCCTTTTCGTATTTCTTTTGAAATATCTCCTCATATTTGTGTATATTTTGTTTTCTACTAATTACCACTGAAAAGGTAGCACCAGGTGTGACAGCTGCTTTCTTAGCTTTTTCCATACAAACATCTTTATGAGGTTTGATCTGCAATATTGTCTTTGCCAAGCAGTTAAGGTACTGGTCCAGGGCTTAAATCCCACATCTGCCAGCCTGCCACTGTTGAGTCCTTGAGCAAGGTCCTTGACCTGCACAACTGCTTGGATTGTAAATCACTCTAAATAAGGTAACCTGTTAAATGACAAATGCAAATGCACATGCAAAACAATTCACTCATTTACTGTCCAAGTCCCTATGGAGCGACACACGAAACTGAATACCATTATGTGGTTTGCTTGCAGTTATCGGGAGAGAGGTACTTATAGTTTACAAAATGGACTGAATATCACAAACCCCACTAGCTTTACCATTAAACCCCAGTTTAGTGCCCTAAAGTAACAATACTACTAGACCATTAAACTCCACCTTAAAATCAGTTTTATTCAGATTCAATTTCAAATGTTACACTATGATGCAAAATGCAAAATAAAATGCATTTTTTTTCAGATTTGTAGAAAACCAACTGAAGCTGAATTATATTGTAAGTGTATAAGGAAGCCAATATTTAGCAATAGGAGGCTAGGCTGTATATACAGTACAGAAGAGACCTTTTCTAGTATTGCACACATTTTACCACATCATGAGACATGACATCATTCTGAGTATACAATGATACAATAAATGTCTTGACACATCTTATGTGTGTGCACTGAAAACAATTTGCAATAACTGAATATGATCATATTTAATATACTCACCAGACAAAACGTCTGGTAGCTTGTAAATACCTCCTCAAAGTCTGACAAGAATTTCCTATAGAGTGAGTCTATGTGCCACTGCTGGAACACCTGTATGCTATAAAAGCACTAGTAAATTCACCTATATTCTTCACACTGTGGCCTTTGGAACACCCGAATGCAATGTCTCTTTTCATTAAGATCAAGTTTCCGACACATTTTCCACACATGACACAAAACATTCACTGCACTGTACCACCATGTCAATCTATGAATCCCGTTGCACACCCTAGAAGTTTTTATAGGCTATATAATCTGCAGGAGCCTGAAGTTACTACCAACTTAAGCACACAAGATAATTAAATGTTTCTGCATAATGAGCTTACTGTAATATTGTCATACTATTTCTTTCACTCTGTAATGACAGGGCTTAACTTAATAAAAGTCAACCACACAGTAGAGCTGTGTGTGAGCTAGAACAGCTCTCTAGTGGAAGTGCTCCAAAATCTCTTTTTATCCCCCCGTAGTCTCTCTTCTATTCCTCAGCTCTAAACTGAGGCCAATCTCTTTCCTCACAGATTCAACTGACCAGATTAAATCCAAGTAACTACAGACAACCCCAAAATTGAGAGTAGTTTGTACCAAGTGGAATAACGAGATTTTTGGCCTTAATTTTACCTCTAATCATAATCAGATCTCTTACACCCTTACACACCAGTTACACAACAAAACTGCTAAAGACCTTAATGCAACTGCTTTTACTTGGGACACACAAATGTCAACAGTGACTCAGAAGTTTTCTTGTCCTCATCACAGCTGCTAAGGAGAGCAGATGGGTGGACCAGCTGATCCAAGAGAAAGAGGCATCTCTTTTGTTAAAGTCCTCAGCTGCTCTGGGCTCCACAGTGACTCCCAGTTGGCTTTAGCTTCAGTTTGTTTTTCTGGTTTTTTTTTTTTTACGTTTCCTGGTAGCACTCAGTGTTAACTCAGTACAGTGCTATTTCTTCAGTGTAAACCTTACTAAAGGTTTTAAATTCTTGCATTCATTACTGGAATTTTCTTTTCATTACCATCTCAAGTGAAATCCAAAATAAGCTGTCACTCTATTCACAAAATAGCTCTCTGCACCTTTAGCACACACATACTTCAAAAGGGACCTTTTAATCCTGTCCTATCCCTCAAATCCCATGGCTCTTGCATGTATATGTCATAGCTCACACTCAGACCCTATGGTATACCCAAACTCTCATACTCCCACTAATCTGCAAATGTCTCAGCATCTCAGCACATTAATGTACTTGTTACCAGTCAGAACTCTCATTTATTTAGCAATATTCCTTATAACATACTCTCCTAGGCCATATAATACATTATACCTGTCCAACCGCTTGTTAACACAAGTATTCAGTCAGCCAATCAAGTGGTAGCATTCAGTCATGTAGACAGCATTCAACCCAGATTGTCTCAAACTGCTAGGAAGGAAATGTGTTATAACCAAGATATGCAGAAGAGCATCTCTAAGTGTGCTAAATGCAAAACGTCAAACTTTGAAGAAGCTGCGCTACAGCAGCATACCAGGTGCTACTCCTGTTAGCAAAATAATAGTACAATGCCTGATCTGATTAGTCAATTTCTGCTCTGACATTCAGATGGCAGGATGAAAATTTGTCTTAAACGGCATGAAATCAATTCTGCCTTGTATCAGTGGTTCAGGCTATTAGCAGTGGTGCAATTGCGTGGGGGATATTTTCTTGGCACACATTGGGCCAACCCCTTAATACCACATGAGCATAGTTTAAATGTCAAAGCCTACCTAAGTATTTCTGCTGACTATGTCTATCTCTTTATGCCTGCAGTATATCCATCTTCTGATGGCTACTTTCAGCAGGATCACATACCATGTCAGAAAGCTCAAATAATCTCAAATTGCTTTCTTGACACTGTTCACTCTACTCAAATAAACTAAAAAATATACTATCATTAGCAACAAGAAAACACAACTCCCTCTTTGCCGCTGTTTCGATAATTGCTCTCTGAACCTTTGTCAGTTTGTCCGTTTGTCAATTTCAAAGAGGACTGTTGCATTATTATTTTTGATAATTAAAAATTTCAGTATTTTGTTCGCTGTGGCAAACATCAATTAACTGGGAATATATTTAATCCCCAGATTAAAAAAAACTTGCAGTAATAGTGATCACTAGCTGCTGCTAACTAGATCTGCAATCAAATCAGAAACCTCAAGTTTTAAATTGTGTTTACATGGAAAAGCGATGTAACATATGTGTTACTTACACATATAATGCTTACAAAAATATTTTGAAATATTCAATAATGAAATATTCCCAATTTTTTGTGAGCAGTGTACTTTCATACGGTAAAGTTATGGCAAAGTTTAGGTAAAGCATGTAACAGGCTTTGTTCACCCTTCCTAAACTGTCTTCACTGTAAGGTGAAAATATTATTTACCAGAAAATGGATATTATGACGTTATAATGTGTAATTTGGGTCTTCTTAACATTTAACTGCATAGTGTATAAGAAAAATAAAATTATGATTTTTACATGGTTATGGTATATAATAAAGCCTGTCAGGTACTAAGATCCACTAGTGTGGAGCTATGATCTCCACAATATATGTTATACTCTATTGACCTGCAAATCAGTTTATTCTGTCTTGAGTAGCCAATAGAAAATCAGCAGCATTCTGCCTCTCTGTCCTCTGACTGCATGTGTCTATTGGCAGATGTGAGGGAGTGACCTGTGTCTCAGTAATATCCTAAGGGTGGAATCCATCACAGAAGCTTCTAGACTGACACCTCATTTACCTGGGCTGCACAAACAAAATTGATTTCCTTTTCAAAGTCAATAAATCACTCCATTCTCTTTGTCTCCCTTTCTCTTAAGAATTCATAAATTGGAAGTGTAATGAAACAGCAGAAAAAAAATTAAAAGAAATTGTGTGATCCTCAACCTCAATAGATGAATCATTCTTGAAAATGAAGCCTTGCGTGTTTTCTGTACCCTTAGCCTGCTAAAGCTGTGATTATTATGCAGCATTATTTGATAATGCAATAAATGTTAAGACAGGATACTCTACACCCGTATGTGCAATTATGACAATCATTTTTGGCTTATTTCCCTGTACTAAGTGAATTTACGTATGAATGTAAATGAAAGTCAAGGTCAACCATTCAAATACACCAACAAAGCTTTCAAACTCAAAACTTCCAAACAATTATATTGTTAGATTCAAAAGAAGATTTTAAAAACAGAAAACATTCCGGCTAAAGCCTTCTTACCGACATACACACTTTCAGATTGTTAGAATGCTTCTTCATATGTTACTAATTTTAAATACAAACAAATCCATTTAACATCAGAACATCCTTATTCACGTAATGTCAGTCTGTCAACAATGGACGAGTAACCACTATTGTGGGTCAGATTGCACAGAGATGTTGAATAGACAGCATAGCACCTACAAAGTGGGTGTAGTTCTTTTATTTTAGTGTGGCAATGTTTGGAAATTTTGCAATAAGATGCTTTAAATAATACGCACTGCTGGCTACCCTGTTGCTACAACTGTAGCACTCATCTGAAGCAGGTTTCCACTAGAATTTGGATCATGACTATGAGGTTGAACACTGAAGTTAAACAATAATCCCTGGCTCACTGCTAGAATTCCGAATAATCACAGATGCATCAGGTGGGATAATGGTCAGGTTCTATTGCAAACTGGTTAAGTTATGCATCAGAGTTGGCAAACCATATATTTACGGACTTTGATTTAGGCAGGCAGGGCAGAATGTTGATTAACTGACTTCTTTGGGAGGTGGAAATCAATGAAAGTGTCATACTCAAAGTCGCTGAGGTTTCTAGTACAACCCATTCTACTGTCACTATTTATTAATGGAGAGTTCATGCCTGAATGCTTCATATCATAAAACTGTCAACGGTGAGTGTGGCTGAAATAACTATTTACATGGAGTATCCACTGTACATAGTTTTCTCTGTGACACGCACATTAACCTCATAGACCCAGTATTGTTCTTAAATTACACATAGAAAGATAACATAAAAAATAATGCAGACATTATTTCTGAATACAGAAATAATTACATGTGTGCATATGAAATATGAAGTGGGACTGTGGTAGCCTAGCAGTTAAAGTACTGGACTTTGGACTCTGGTTAAAATCCCACTGGGTTTAAAGATCCCACAGTTGGGTCCTTGAGCAAGACCCTTAACCCACAATTGCTTGGATTGTAAGACTGTATCAGTTGTAAGTCGCTCTGGATAAGGGCATCTGATAAATGATGGTAATGTCAATGTCGTTCATCTGCTGCATGAAGATTATTTGGCCCATCATTGTGCCTACCGTCCTCAGCTTTGGATCCGCCGATCATATTCGAAGAATACAAAAAAAAAAATTGGGGTGGGGGTATTTCTCGGATCCGCAGCAGCACCTATGGTTGAAATATATATAATTCTTTTTTTTAGCTGTTTTCCACCCTCCGGTGGAGAGCCAACGGTTTTCTTCTGTTCATAAATTTTTTTCCAGATTCACTTTAATTGAATTGTAGGTTAAATACATTTTATTTTAAAATAAAAATTTATTTTTATATCTTCCTCTTTCCTTGTATTGATTCCACATAGTTCTAGAGAAATTGAAAAGTGCTGAAAAATAAAGATTTATTTGTATTTTTTTCCCCCCTCCTCAGTAAATTCTTAAGTAGGGACATCCGAGGAAAAAGCAATTAAAAAAGTCTGGCCTTATTTACGTCAACGTTTTCCACACCTGCCTAAAACTTTGGCACAGTACTGTAGTCTGAAAAGGTATTTAGGAACGTCTCTGAGATTCCCATTTTATTTTGTGCTTATCTAGACTGTCGCTTCAATTGAGGAAAGAACAAGACCCAATCTTTGCAAAACTTTAAAAGGTGAGCTATGTGATGTACACACACGAACACGGAGAGAATGGCTATTTAGCATCTTTAAAAAAGTTAATAACATGTTCTTCATTAAACATTATGTAATCAGCATATAGTAAATAGTGCACAGTTCTTTTTCCTTTGATGGCAGCATGGACAAGTTTTTAAAAAAACGGCATGATTCACTTTATTCACAATATTCTGATAAGCATCTTATGTTGCTACTGAATGTTTGGCTTCTCTGTCTTCAAGTGCCTCCATAAATGCTCAGTGGAATTTAGATCAAGTGACAGTGGATTCCATGATAGTCAGCACATTTTGATCTTTTCTTAGTTTTAAGAAGTTGGTGCAAATCTTTGAAGTTTGTTAACCTGCTACAGTATGAATCTTTACAAAATTCTAGAAAAAGATCACCCTCTAAAATCTTTTTTTTTCAGGTTGTAGTTAATTATGTTAATGTGCTCAACTGTGGGGTAGATGCAAAAGAAAAAAACTCACCAGACACATTCTCCCACCTTCATGCTTCACTGTTAGTTTGATTCATTATGGTATTAATTGCTCTTCTGTTCTCTGTACATAAATCCTTAAGTTACTGCCACAAATCCCAAACTGGAATCAGTAAATATAACCCTTTACCCCATTGATCTTTACCCCAGTGTTTTGCCTTGCTTCCCTTGCTAAGTAGTGATTGTCTGCTAGTTGTGATTTGAGACCACTAATAGCATAGTTTTGTAGACTAGAGACCCTTGCTCTTTACTTGTACAGAAGTCATTCTTCTGTTTCTTAATCAACAAATCTTAATGTTTTGGTCTTCCAGTAGTCTAGTTGGTTATGATCTGCCTCATTGTGGTTTGATTACAAATGGTCCAATTTTGCAGTTTGTTAAGCTTATTAAAGTACCATTCACTGCCTCTTTAGAACCCTTCAGTTTAACCATGATTTCATGGCCTGGTCCTCCCTGTCCTAATGCTACTTCAAAATGTCTGCCCAGCCATATTTAAAATATGTGAAAATGTTTAGGCTTTAGATTCTGACAAGTAGATCAGCTCCAACTGAGTGCGGTCTTTATAATTATAATTTTTAAGGCTTTGGCTGTTGGAGCGAATGAAAATTGGATGGACGTTCAACACCGCATACCTGCAATGTGATCTAAAAATGTCTACTAAATCTATTTTGCTTATTTTTACTTTTTTATTTTATTGATTTAGAGCTGGGACTGGCAGACGGGCAAGAGTTAGCAGTTGCAGATGTTACCACTCCTCAGACTGTCCTCTTCAAGCTTAAATTTACATCCTGAACACCATGTATTAATGGCTTCCTGGTAGAATACTTCAGCAGTCACTCTATAGATTTCCTTATTTGAATTGATAGACCTTTTGAAAACGAATCGATGTAATTTAAAATTATTTATGGATCTGTTTTACTGTGTAAATAAGGCGCTTTGCTTATCCTGGATATACCAGTACTACTGTTATGTGTTTTGCCAGGCACTTAAAAAGTTTCTTATTTCAAGATGTAGGTGTCACTTGAGCTTAGGTTGTTGTGTAATGAGGAAGCTTCACAGCTTGCGAGGTAAAATTGCTTAAACATACAGTGTCCTGCATTTACACTGCTTAAATGAGGGGTTAGTTTAATCTGAATTTAAAGTGAATAAAAAATAAGCATTTGGTTTGATCAGAAAAGCAAATAAAGTAAAAAAAAGTTGTACCATTACACAAGTGAGATGCAAACTCAATTATGTGATTGAGTAGTAAGTGATATATTCATGGGGGTAAACAAAAGCATGTCAGACTGGACGAAAGTGTCCCACATTGACTGTTCAGTAGGGTGTATGGGCACCCAAGACTGCCAAAACACACTGACAGTGATGGGACATGGACAGGATCAGCTTGTCCAGCAGCGCTTGTGGAATCCTCTTTGCTTTCAGTTTGAAATATCCCCTCATTTTTGTGAGCAGTGTATCGTCAAGGGTTTCTAGCCACCTGCTCAGATGTAAATATCACTGTATGTCAGTAAACATGTTATATCATTTATTAATAAAACCCTGATTAGGTTTTGAAGAATGCTTTTTCAGTCTGGCGTGCAAAGGTGTGAGTTGCAGTACTGTTGTATGTAACCATGCAGCCACCTGAGACAATCTTTAAAGAATCAAAACTTGATAATTAATCATTACAGAATGTATTTTACCGGTACTCTTTTACGATGGTATGGTTTATAATATTTCAACCTTACAAAACATTTAGCAGAAACCATGTTCTGGAGGTTCCCCTGACCAAGCGGTATACCCCGACCACACACACAACTATTTTTCATTTTCAATATATTATTCAAAACATTACACGAGGTATTCAACACTACCATAAAGCTATTTTATAATCATGATTTTATCCAAGTGGAGATTATTGTAAATGTGTTTGGCACATTTAATGGGTGGTGATATGATATATACAGCATATTTTTAAATGTTGGGGAAACCAAGAAAAATGTTTTCTTTCAAATCAAGCACTTGCAATGGTGAGATACATCAGTTCGCACTGAGCCACAAGAAGTGTTGATTTTTCTACTTGATGATCTACATTTCTTCTCCAATAAGGAGTAAAGAGCAGACATGGTAACATTAACAGCGCTCACTGCTGAATGGGGATCTTGGAGCTATTAAATCTAATCTGACCTCATGACTCAGAGACAGATGTTGGGGCACTCTGATCTGACAGACTTCTGAGCAAAACTAATTTGTTTCGAATTATGTGAACAAGTACATTTGGGAACCAAATCAGTTGTAATGAAATTGAATGTGTAATAAAAATAAACACATGCTAATGATTTGTGTTTAAATAAGTGTTGTATGTCATTCATATCCAAAAATGATTTCGTACGACAGTGAACTCTTTTATCCACTGCTGCTGCACCTGATACCCACATGCAACTGGGAGGAGAGAGAGCGAGAGAGAGAGAGAGAGACTGGGACAATCCCAACAGCCCGAAGTATCATGTTGGTTTCACTGGTCCATCACAAATACTGTAATGTCTGATCAGCAGTGGTTCTTTGGGGGTTATCTTTTTGAAGGTTGCTAATTAAGTTATAAAATGCTCTTGCTGCCTAATTTGTGATGAGTTGTAGGTGGCTTTGACCTGGCCAGATGCTTAACGGATACAATTTTCCAAGCCTAAAGGAGGGAGAGCCCTATGAGGTTTGATCTCCATGCTTCTTCTACCAATCTGTTAAATGAAGCGCCCAGCTTGGTCTCATTTTCTAAAGTGTACAGAAAGGGTTTGTAACCACAAGGTGTATTAAAGATTTGATGGCTTGTGGCAACATCTGACTATAACAGATTTCAGGGCATCTTAGAAGCATCTTATTACAGTTCAATAGCTGAATGTTTGTGCTGTATAACAGGCTCAAACTAATTATAGTAATCCAATCATTGGCATATTTTTCCAGGCCAGGTGCAATCCTCAGCTAAAGTACTGGGTTGCTCCTTCTTGGGCTTTTCTTGTATCCTGATTATTTTGAAGCATGGACCATGTCTGGATGGACCACCTAAAAGTTTGGACATCCCATATATTTTGGCGGGAGTGGTAACGGGGGAAGTCGTTCTTACGGCAATGTTTACTGTGGGGAATTACTAAAGACTCTGAGGCGATCTGGATAAGAGCACTTGTTTAGTTTTGAAAGTGTGCTTTATTTGGATCCCTTCATTACGGCTTGGTTTCACATCGATTTATCATGACACTGTTCACGTCTGCAGTAGCTTCAAGCGGCAGCAGGAGTACAGAGCGACCCTCTCATCCCTCACTAAACACCATTAATCTGCTTTAGAGTAATAACAGAGATCTGCTCAAGCAGATGGTCTCTTGATTAAGTTTGCGACCACGGATAAAGACTCATCCTGCTCATACTTAAGTGAACTTCGCCCACACACCAAGAAACGAGGACTTGTGCTACCTCCAGTCAGCAAACAAACATCAGGGAGTCCAGCTCAGAAACTTGGTCTTATTAGTGCTGGAGCTGATGGACAACGATTTTAAATCATTTACGACTCAAAGCTTTGTATGAAGAAACAAGGTGTGACCGGGAACCGTAAACGAGGTGAGCACTTTTCCCCATTTTAATACTTATATTCATATTTCATTTTAGTTATTACATTTACAATAGAAATCGATTTTATATTTGTACTACAATAGACAATAATTTGGGGGCTTTATTGTACTTATAGGCTATTGCCAATGGGATCTCCGCACCTTTTTCAAGCATCAGCTCCAATATTATTAACATTACAATAATTTTCCTATCCAACCATATGACATCATTGACTTTTTACTTAAACATTCGTTTTTCCGTCATCCTTTGCTGTTGGCATAAATACGCCATAGGCTAGTAAGGTTTGTGGTATTAAAAAAGTAAACTATTATAAATGCAAAGCTGGCATTTAATAATTTTACTTCAATTAAGCAGTGCGTTCACTTAAATGTAAAACCACTGACAGCTGATGTGAATAACAGTGTGATAATCTATGCAATGTTCTGCTGGGAACCTTGGGTACTGGCATTCATGGGAATGTTACACTGACACGAATCACCAGTCTAAACATTGTTGCAAAACATGTACACCCCTTCATGGCAGCAAAATTTCCTAATGACAGTGGTTTCTTCCAGCAGGATAATGCACAGCGAAACACTGTTCAGAAATAATTTGAAGAACATACTAAAGAGTTGAAGTTGCTGATATCTATAACTATCATGTAAATATCCAGCAATTGTGAGTTAAGAGCCTTGCTTAAGGACCCAACTGTGGCAGCTTGACAGAGGTGGGATTTGAACCCAGGTTCATAGTCCAGTACCTTAACCGCTAGGCTACCGCAGTCCCTAAGTTTTAGAAATTTAAATTCCAGGATCTCTAGAGTACCTGATGCACTTAGACCTTATAAACACTATGGTCAGTGAACAGTGGTAATCTTTGGCAATTCCTTTCTGAGTAGGGTAGAAGGGTAGCTGACAAGGTTAAATAGCAGTAAATGTTGTCGTATAAGAAGTGTATTTAATAGGGGTGTTCTGCTCTGCTCATGATTGGCTCACAATTTGATTGTCTTGTTTATTTTAAGTTATAAAAATTATCCTCCTTCACGTAAAATCAAATACCAGAAACCTGTAATAATTGTAAATAAAATGCTTTGTTGTGGTGTCACCATATCTTAAATAACTGAGTGAAGATTTAATGTGAATTATCATTCAAAATACCATGCTCCTATTACAATTGATGTGTATGGAAGCATTTTGTATGATTGCGCCCTCTGGTGTTCAAAAAAAGCAATTGCATCAGATGGGGCAAAAAAACCCAGAATGCGTGTGACAGCCCCACGATGTGCATAGTGTCACAATGCATCGTTCAGCCACTAGTATTTAATAATTATGTTGACTGCAAGTCACAATAAAAAGTGAACTTCAAGCTTTAAGTGTTTTGGTCTTTACAGTAGCTTTAATTAACTTTCTAACACAGTGAAGCGTAAAGTGTTCGAAGAAGTTGTTACCAGAGCAAAGAGAAGAATATACAGGATATTAGAGAGCGTCTGAGTGAAAGGCAGTTGATGAACATCAGATTAACCACCTTAACAATATTTCTATTATCTCTATCTTTTTCATTTTGTCTTATTAAAGAGCACTATTCCAATATGCCTTACGCTATTCAATAGGTTATCAGTACACTTCTTGGCCAAAATCTAATTATTGAGCCATGCTAGGACTTGGTATTGTGATATGTGTGAACTCATGATCTGCTAATCACATGGCTATAAAAGTCATTTCTGACTTAAACATAATGAGTATTAAGTGTTCTTGACTAATCATCTGTTTGTTTGTAGATGTGTGACAAGCTGTGTTTGATCGTATTGCTGCTGCTGCTGTGTTTGTGGCTCCTGCGTGCTCAGTCAGTGTCCAGCAGCAACCGAAGCTCCAGGGGTGATCCAGGTGAGCTGTCTCTCTACCCCCCTCTCTCTCAGGGCTCATTACACCAACTGGTCACCCACTCGCACAGATCCACTGGGAGAACACTCAAGCCACCACTAATGACTGTTAAAGAGCTATTTGTGGCTCACACACAAACACACACTGAGTCCATTCTTAGCTTTATAATAAGCTCACACATTAATGCAAGACAGGCAACCGGCAACATCAGCACATTCTGATTTCTTGAACCCACTAAAGATTATGTTTGAAAAAGTTTACTGTAATTACAGATTGAGAGTTTTAACTGTTGTTCATATACAGTTGCAAGAATAGGTTATTTACTTTAGAGTTTAAAAAAATCTGCCTGGACTGTGAAAAATGATTTGTTTATAAATGATGATATGGTGGTTATTTTTGTGCTATTAGCAGAGATGGGAAGTAATGAAGTAGATGTACTTACTCCGCTTAAATACTTTTTGGGGTTTTTTCTGTAACTTAATACTTTTTACTTTTTAAAATTCTATTTGAAAAAAAAAATGGTTGGGCTAGTGGCTCCAAAATTAGTGTGATCTCCTCACAGCTCCAGTATACCCAGTTTGATCCTGACCTCGGAGGCCTTTGCATGTCCTCCCCATGCCCATGTGGGTGTACCCTGGGTACCTCACCACCGTCCAAAGATGATAAGATTAATTGATTATGCTAAATTAGCCTGATCTGAGTATGCATGCTTCCTTGACAAGTAACCTTGTGTATTAATATAACCTTGTGTCTGTCTTAAATAACCGTCGGTGCCAAAACGTTAAAAAACCCAGCCAAACAAATAAACGAAAAGTCTTTTTTTTTTTTTTCTCACTACGTTTTCAAAACAGGTTACTTTAGCTGTTAAGGAGGCTTTTTTAAATAGATTGTTTATTTAGGCATTTCTAGGTAGGCGCCTAATGAAGAGCAAATTGGAACCTTACTGGATGTGAAGGGGGAGGGGGAGGGGGGGTGGTGAACCTATGATTGACTGCTTTCACGGCTTAAAGGCTCCAGCAGCGATCAGGTGGGGAAAAAGTGTGAGTATGAGTGCATGTGCCCTACCACCATACCCGGAGGTGTTTGCAGAACATTCAAAGAACAGTAAAGTATCAAGAAAATGTTGTAGCTCTCAGTAACAGCTTTCTGTGATGTGTAATGTAATTTAATCCCTGTCTCTGCTATCCAAAATTCTATCCTAATATAATGAGTGATGTGAGCAGAATGAAACCTGAACATTTTTTAGCTCTGTGTGTGTGTGTGTGTGTGTGTGTGTGTGTGTGTACCCATGTAGTGTAACTGACATACAGTAGTTGGTATCACTGAATGCCATTTTACCTCTCCCTTCACTTTCCACTTCCTAAAACTAAGGCTTTTAGTTTTTAGAGTGATACATTTGAGGAGAGTGTATTGTACTAAACACTGACTAGGAAGCAATCAGAGGGGATAAAAGGCTGAGCATACACAGCGTGTGCACACCCATGCCGTTTGCATTAACATTTAGCAGATGCTCCTATGCAGAGTGACTTACAATTGATGGTTCTTACAATTCCAGTAATTGTGGGTTAAGGGCCTTGCTCAGTGATGCAACAGTAGTAGCTTGCCCGAGGTGGGACTGGAAACACTGGACCATCTGGTACATAGTCGCAGGGTAACAAACACAGGCGTGCATTCTTCATTTGCATTACTTCCTTCTTAATGCTTTATTTTATAGGCAGGCAAGTCAGAAACACACAAGATACACAAATGGGCACACACAAGAGATATAATGCATATAGTGGTCCTGTTGTCAAAATATTCGTTTTCTGAGGTAGTGTGGTACTGTAAATGTCCACATGATGGCCCTAGAATAACAAAAATAAATGTACACGTCACACTCTTCTTATTGATCAGGATCGATCCTATTCACACTGTCTGAAAAAGCAATACGTCATTGCATCACACTCATTATACTGGTAACAAAGATGTTGTATCATCCAAAAAAGTATCTGTTTTTTATGTAGATTTGCACATTGAATCAAAAATGTTTCCAGAAGTTATCCATATTTTTCGTTACAGCATGTTTATTGCATATAGTATATACTGTATGTACCAGTGCTCTAAAGACATAGCTATTTTCATTGTTTCTAGAGCACAACAGTTTCTGTTTGAAAACAAAGATAAACAAGGAGCTTGCAGAAACATGACTGGACATTCTGCATACAAACACTTAGACTATCTTGAGTAGCAGTTCCCTGAAGATACAGATTAGAACTTAATGTGTATAATATCTCTGAAGATGTGCTGCTTCTGAATATTTCTGAATGTTTTACTGATATCACTTCCACCATCATAATGCATAGAAACTTTTTGCTACATCTGCAGTGAGTTAACCTAAAAAGTCCAAGTAGAAGACAATATGGATACGTGTACATTTTAGAAGTTTGTACAGTCATGTCCAAAGGTTTTGAAAAGGGCAGAAATGTTGGTTTGCTGCCTCAGTTTTGTATTTACATTTACATTTCTAGCATTTAGCAGACACCCTTATCCAGAGCGACTTACAACTCATAAAGTCCAATCCAATTACAATCCAAGCAATTGTGGGTTAAGGGCCTTGCTCAGGGACCCAACTGTGGCAGCATGGCAGAGGTGGGATTTGAACCTTGCACCTTCTGGTCAAGAGTCCAGTACATTAACCGTTAGGCTACCACAGTCCACAGTTATACCACAGTTATAACCGTTATAACCTTTTGTCAGATGTTTATTTGGTATAATGAAGTACAATTATAAGCATCCCAGACAATAAAACTGCATTTTATTAATCCAGTTTAAGCACAGACTTAATATTCACAGTGTTGACTTTTGCAGTTCACCTCAGCATGCTGGATATCAGCTTCTTGGCAGAATTAATCATGAATGATGTCAACTTAATCTTGATTAAACAGTGCTTTAGATGATCACAGTTTCCGGTCTTTTATTCTCCGAGCCACTTGGTTATCACTTTTGCCTTGTGTGATGGTGCTCCATCATGCTGAAAAACATTGTTTAACTTCCAATAGTTTCTGGATCTTTGGGAGAAGTTGCTCTTGGAGGATGTCTTGATACCATTTCTTATTCATGGCAATGTTCTTAGGCAATATTTTAAGCGAACTTACTTCCCTGGATGAGAAGCAACCCCACACATGAATTGTCTCAGGATGCCTCACTGTTGGCATGATACAAGACTCATGGGACCACTTACCTTTTCTTCTTTGGCCAAGCATTTTTCCTGATGTCCCAAACAGTCTGAAGGTGGCTTTATCAGAGAAAATAACTTTACCCCTGTCCTCTGCAGTCCATTCCCTTTTCTTCCTGCATAATGTCAGTCTGTCCTTGAAATTTTTTCTTGGAGAGAAGTGGCTTTCTCTTTACTGCTCTTATTGACATGCCATCCTCCAAAAGCCTTTCTCTCTCTGTGTGTTCAGATGCATTCACACCTGCCCTCTACCATTAATGAACAAGCTCTGCACTGGTGGTGATCCAATCTCATAGCTGCATCTTCTTTAGGAGATGGTCCTGATGCCTTCTTGACTTTCTTGGGTGTCCTAAATCCTTTTTCACTGCAATTGAACCACTCTCCTTAAAGTTCAATAAATGGTTGATCGGGGTCCTCTCTTACAAGCAGCAATGTCCTAGCCTGTGAAACCCTTTTGATACAATGCAATGCTAACTGTAGTGAATTTGTGTGGCCTGTGTAGTTCTGCTCAGAAATCCAGAACAGAAATGTACATTACATTACCGTGGTTTTAGTGTGGAATATTACTGGGTCAAATAATCACTTTTGTCTGACTTTTTAATGCAGGTGGAGTAAAGCCTGGTACATGTGAGGTGGTAGCTGCACGGCGCTGTTGCAACAAGAATAAGATTGAGGAGCGATCTCAGACAGTGAAATGCTCTTGTCTGACTGGCCAGGTGGCAGGAACGACCCATGCTCAGCCTTCTTGTGTGGATGGTATGTGATTGGTCAGCTCTTTACTAGATTAAAAGTTGTTTTTATTGTAGTATACTGATGTCACAATTCAGTCGATTTACTGTATGTTTACTCGCAGTGTTAGTTCTAGGATCTAGACATGACTATGAACTTACTCAATGTTTTATGATCCCATAAAGCCAGACAAACAGCTAATATATTATTCTGTACATTGATCAGTCAGAGCATTACAACCGCTTGGTCCTTAACATGGATTAGATAAGTGTTAATCGTCAAATTAACATCCGCATGAATGTCTGAATTTTTGAATGTCTGGAGTTTTCTAGAAGAACATTACCCAGAGCGTCAAACTCTTCTCCAGGACAATTTTACATTTACAACGTTTAGCAAATGCCTTTATTCAGAACAACTTACAACTCATATAGTCTTGCTGTGAGTTAAGGGCCTTGCTTAAGGACCCAACTGTGGCAGCTTTGGCATTTGAACCCAGAGCCCAGTAGTTTAACCGCTAGGCTACCGCAGTCCCAGGAAAATGGTGCACATGTATTCGACTGTCCATGTAGTTTAAAGGAAAATGTGTCACTGCTTGGTTTAAATGTTATGGCTGAATGGTGTACATTGAGTCTGTCTATAAGAGCCTTTCCATGATTGAGGGAATGGAGTTGGACTATATGTATATACAGTACAAAAGTCACAATTAGAATAAGTATACCATTTTTTAGCTATGGTATAAAGACCATTTATCATTATTTCTCATTCTGTTTAGCAAAATGCTACCAGCAAATACAGTATACAGTGCATCTGGAAAGTTTTCACAGTGCTTCACTTTTTCCACATATTGTTACGTTACAGCCTTATTCCAAATTGTATTAAATTAATCTCTTTCCT
>JAUZSU010126093.1:0-17443 GCA_034780255.1 Parotocinclus maculicauda | reverse complement strand
GGTTCGAGATACCTCTTAGCTGTGAACAAGCACACTTCTCCCAAAAATTCCGGACGTTTCGGCGTTTGTCCCGTGTCAATACGTCGAAAGGTGTAGGAGGAGATACTGACCGAAAATTGGTGGAAAAATAATAATAATAAGAATAAAATCGGATAACAATATATGTGTTGCAAGCAACACACATAATAATAGATAATAAGAATAAAATCGGATAACAATATATGTGTTGCAAGCAACACACATAATAATGCAAAGATATCCAAACGTTTAACCATCTGACAGGTACTTAACCCCATTACATTAAGAAATATTGATAGATATGTAAATATTTTCATAGGGTACCCTACAGATACAAAAACAGTTTTTATATCAAACTTTGTGACTTATTGCTAACAATGTTGAAAACTTGAAATAGAAAAGCCGATATGTCTATTAAAAATACTGAAATAAAGACAGAGAAACTTACCCCAGCTGCATTAGCCCTTCTGAGGACTTTCAACATGTCACTTCTTGTAAATAATCTAAATGACGTCTAAAGGAACAAACTGTTGTTTTTATTGGGAGAACGAAAAGTTGTTGCATTACAAAGTGAAATGATACAAGACAATGAGTACACACCTTAGTATGAAAAGATTTTTTTCCAGAAAATATATATTATAGTTTTCAAAAGGGCATCTTAAATCAAATGAACCAAATATCTTTTTATATCTTTATATAATAATGTGTGCAAAAGTCATTGTCTATATGCTGTACCCTTCCAAATGTGCAACAGTCATCACTCAGTCTAAATACTCAGATATCTCGAAAACTTAAGTAAGATCAGTCCCCACATTTCAGTGTACTTATCACAGCAGCTGGATCAATAGGCCCAAATGCTGCTATTTAAAACTAATTAAACCATATTCACACATAAGTATCAGACATCACTAACAGTTAACTCTGAAGGATAAAATTTCTTCTGTTTTCACCCAAGGCTAAATATTTTGAATTATTTTTTGGATTTTCAGGGGGGAAATATTTCACACATATAAAGCACATAAAGCAATTCTTTATGCTAAATGTTACTATTTTAGAGTCCCATGAGCCTGTAGAGTATGATAAATCACATAGACACAGCATGGACCTGCAAGGTCTGGTAAAACAGCCAATGGGTAAGTATCCAACATCTTATTTACACTGCCATCTAGTGACTAGTCACTATAATATAGCGGTGATTTTTCGTCCACACGCAAAACTGGTAACAGTCTAATGCATGTTGTGCCAGCAAGATTTTACAGAATTTCAAATACCTTCTTGATGTATTGCTTTGCTCTGTCTTCAAGTGCCAAATCAAGTCTTGGTAAAATTTAGGTCAGGTGACAGTGGAGAAAAATCCATGACAGACAGCACTCCTTGATCTTCTTTAGTCTTTAAGAAGTTTTTGCAAAGAAAAAAAAAATTGAGATTTGAGATATATGAAAAATAGAAGCTTCTTCAGTAGCGTGGTAGTCTTGTTCTCAAATGTGTCCCCACTGTATAGGCTGTCAACATTAGAAATGTTACTTTTATAAAATTTAAACGACATTTCCTCCTTTTTCACTGGGTAATATAGATGAAGTTGCACAAAGGCCATATTTAATTTGTCATTCATCAATATGGTGACGATTTGAGACGATAGCACTGACCTTTTTTTTGCAAGTTGCATTGTTTCTGCCAGGACACCATTACTGACACTCTTTGTTCAGAAATTAGACTTGCCTGTCTCCATGTTGTCAGTGCTCACATGACTTCAATTAGCTCATGAATGGTGGCTTTGATGATTGAAATGGAGAGTTTTAAGCCTTTGTTAATTATGCACAATGGCAAAGACAAGACAGCTGTCTGAGCAGACTAGACATTTTATCATCACCTAGCACAAAGTGTCTAACGAATCTCCAAAAACCTTGACATCTCGGCTTTAAATCTTTTGAAACATTATCAACCTGTTTACCACTCATGGAAGTCAAGAACCTTCCAGGATGCGTCGGAATAAATACAATGGATGAGAGACTCCTTTAAAAGCTGTTAGAAATGTGGCAAAGAAACCACTTACAACATCTAAACATCCAACCTCAGTCTGAGCAGAACGTATCTGGTGTGATTTTAATTGTACCACATGCTGCACACTGAACAAACAACAGCTCCATGGGGAGAAGGTCAAGAAGAACCCCATCATTTAAAAAAAAAGAGCACCCTAACTTTACCACAACTTACATAGGCAAACAACAATTCTGTTGGGAAGACATTGTATGGACAGATGAAACCAAATGCGAGCTATTTGGCCAGCATAATGTTCATATGTGACAAAACAAAGCCTGTAAAGAAATCTGCACCTTACCTACATTGAGGCATGGTGGAGGATCCATAATACTATTGCTTTGCTGCCCTGGAGACTGTTATAGAATGTGTGTTACAGAAACAGCTGAGAAATTTTAGAGGGAAATGTGGTCCCAAGTAAAAGAAAAGTAGGTTTGAGAAAGCAAAATATCCAAAGGTACACAAGAATGGTTCAGAAGGGGGAAAGAAATGACAATTTAAAACCATCCAGCGATGAATCCTGAACTCGATCAAACTAAAAATTGAAAATGCAACCCAAAAAGGGAACCATGCAAACATTTAAACAGTTTGAGAGAATTACAGTGAAAGAATTTACTAAAACTTAAAACTGTTTGGAGGCTGTCTTTTTGTTGCCAAATAATATGCAACTAAGTATCAGACAATGGTGTCTTTAATCCTGTCCATGTCCTATATTAAGGTTCTTTGTTTAAATGACTGCAAGTGTGCATGTGACATGTCGACTTTTTGTTGAATGTGTTTGGACATTTAAGATACTGGCTTTTTTCTACTAAACAATCTATGCTGACAATAATGTTTACCACACCGTTTATCTGCTCAGCATATTCTGTCACTACAACGACATGTTTACCCCTACAGACAGAGTTTACCAGGAACCACCACAACACAAAGAGGAAGTGGGGCTCAAATGCAGAAAAATTTTGAACAGTTTCAGAAGTTTACATTGTTACACACTTTGTTACAGGCCAAGAGAGTGTCACTGTTGTAGTTTGTGTTTTTATCGACCGTGGTCCTGTTTTGTCTGAGCTAAAGTCTAATCTAAACTCTGTATGAAACGAACTTGAGTGTTAGCAGTGCTCCAACTGTTTATTTACATGAGACGCTGAATAGTACTTAGAGCACCATGACCCACCACAGCGGGGACGCTTTACATCTCAACAACAGGAGGCAGTATAGAGCATTCACCAACTCTGCCTCCCCTCCCCCACATTACTGCTGCTCTGTGGACAAAACTGCAAGGGCCTCCATTAGCCAGGCCTTTCTAGAGCCACACACACACACACACACACACACACACACACACACACACACACACACACACTTCTAAGAGGGGGAGGGGGTACATTCTCAGACTTTCCTCCATTTCTAGGCCTTTCTCTCTGCAAATAAAGCATCTATAGACCCAAGTAGTGTAGACAACCCAGCTTACACAACAATAACAACACATGCACTCCCCATGACATACAAACAATATTCATTGAGACAGAAAATCAGCAGAATAACAAGGGGTACTATGAATGTTTTACTCTCAGTTCCTATGCATCAAATAAACAAGACACTGATTTTGGAAATTACATCATTTCAGCAAAGACAATAAAATTACCGCCAACTTCTTTCCTGTAACAAGCCATCTAAGTTGAAAACAAAGCAAGTGTTGCTGCACTCATTGCCCAATGTATTAGTTCCACTTCTCATATACTGTACATGCACGTTGTACTTCTACCATTTTAGGCTGTATGATCAGGGTGGTGGATTTTTTTCAGAACTGCAGTAACACTGCTGGTATGAATGGATCAGACACATCAGTGCTGGTGTCGTGTTTAAACAGCGTGTGTAACACTCGATCAGACACATCTCAGGGTGATTACTAATGAAAAATGGACCAACCAAGAAAGCATCCAGTAAGCACCGAAGAAGGATTAAAACACAAACTGTGCAACAACAGATGTTACTGTCTCTGTCTCTACATCTACAAGGTGAAGCAATGTGGTAGATTTGCCTAATAGCACACAGTAAGTGTTTAAAAGGGTGTTTAAAAACTCCAGCAGCACTGCTGTATCTTGTCCAATTGCATGAGCAAAACACACGCCAACACCACCACCACATTAGTGTCACTGAAGTGCTGAGAATAACGTAACCACCCAAATAATACCTGAACCTGCCTAAGGTACTGAACTATGGACCAGAAGGTCCAGGGTTTAAATCCCAATTCTGCCACAGTTGGGTCCCTGAGCAAGGCTCTTAACCCACAGTTGCTTGAATTGTAATACTGTAGTAATTGTACATCGCTCTGGATAAGGGCATGTGCTAAATGATGTAAATGTAAGGTCAAACTTTTTTTTAATTGCTTGTTCCTCGGATGTTCCTACTTAAGAATCTACTGAGGAGGGAGGGAAAAAAATTAAAACAAATTTTTATTTTTCAGCACTTTTCAATTTCTCGAGGACTATGTGAAATCAATACAATGAAGGAGAAAAAAAAAAATTAATAAAATGTATTTAATCTACAAATAAAATAAAGTGAATCTGGAAAAAGTATTATGTACAGAACAATACCGTTGGCTCTCCACTGGAGGGCGGAAAACAGCAAAAAAATAAAAGGTTGTTTATTTTTTTTTTTTATAATTTCAACTACTAGTACTGCAGCGGATCCGCGAAAAACCAAAAAAATTAAATAAAATTAAAGAAAATACTCAAAATCAATGACATTTTAAATAATATTAAAATGATTAAGGTGATTAAGTGCATTCTGAATACGCTTATACCCTCATCACTTTTATTAGCTAGACCTCCTTATTGATAAATTCATTTTAATTTTTATTAGCTCCATTTACCATGTAGATGCAGAATTCTAGACGGTAGTCCATCTGCTTATCTACGTACGTTGATAATCCCCTGTACTTAATTTAGGCCAAACTTTTTTTTATTGCTCGTTTCGCGGATCCGCCGACGATCATATTTGAAGAATACAAAAAAATACATATACATATTATGTGTATCATTGATTTGGAGTTCTCTGACAGAGGGCTGACAATGCATTGCAGTTATAAAAATAATAAATTAACAACACAAAAGACTAAGTACTTCTACTAAAACCTTCATCACATGCAAGCTGTTCTCATGGTTGCCTTGTGACAGTGTGTTAGTGTTTATGTGATGGAAGCTGCCACACCACAGAACTGAGCAAAGACACTCGGGGAAGTGTTCAAAATAATTCACACCCTCAGTTTTGTTCACTATAGGCTAATAGTTATATATATAGTACACCGATTGTGGGAAGCAGTGATTATAGGCCCATTTTTAACACCAAGCATAACTACAGGGTCAAAGCATTGCCATTAACAGCATTACATAAAATGTCATCAGGATATTAGTGTTAAGATACACTGCTCAACATTAGGGGGCATTTCATTAGAAGATATTTCATTTTTTATATTACATTTGACAGCCTTACCTAAAGCCCATTTATGTCAATGTAATACAATTTAGAAAAATTAAAACAGGATAGGGTTTTGTTCACCAAGATTGAAGGTTGACCCTAGACAGGAAAGATCAAAACCAAGGCACAAGTGATATTTGTAAATGGCTCTAACGTGTTTTAACTACACAACACTGTTGACACTAGGTAGTTTCATCAGCATTAATATTGTTTCCATTTAAGTAGAAGTCACATAAAAAAGCAAGAGGAAATGCATCCAAGATGCATCTTTCTGCGTCTGTCGGTACCCACTGAATTCCGGATAAGACTTCAGACCCTACCCCCACAACACTGACTCATTGTGATGGGGTAAAACAGGACGCTTTGCTCAAACCACTTCACATGGTTCGAGACAAGTCCCAGACAGTAAACTGGTGAAAATGCATCCATCTCTCAGCCACACCACTATCAAAGCCCTGTTCAATACTGATCACACACATCATCAATGTCCTTCCCTGTATAATCTGCCAATCAATGATTAACATATCAATTACTAAGCACAAACTACTGTTAAAAACGAAGCTATCACATTTGTATTAAACCTTTTTTAACAGCAAGGCCAGACTTTTTTAATTGCTTGTTCCTCGGATGTCCCTACTTAAGAATCTACTGAGGAGGGAGGGAAAGAAAAAAAAAAAAATCTTTATTTTTCAGCACTTTTCAATTTCTGAAAGACTATGTGGAATCAATACAAGGCAGGAGGAAGAAATATTTTTTTTATTTAAAAATAAAATTTATTTAACCTACAATTAAATTTAAAGTGAATCTAGAAAAAAAAAATGAACTGAAGAAAACAGTTGGCTCTCCACCGGTGGGCAGAAAAAGCTGTAAAAAAAAAAAAAAAATTTTTTTTTTTTTTTTACTACGACCGTTGGTGCAGCAGTGGATCCGAGAAACCCAAAAAAAACATTTTTTTTGTATTCTTCAAATACGATCCGCGAAAGAAGCAAGCAATAAAAAAGTCTGGCTTAACCATTTCTAATCATTTATACACAAAGTTGCTGCTTCCCTTTTAATTTAATGAGACCAAGTAAAATCGTTAGCTTTGATGCAGCAACCATCTTTTAACAATTCAACTCTAAAAACAATACAGGTGGTTCAGCGTTGTTGGTTAATTTGTAGTGCTGTGCAAAAGTCTCAGGGTCCCAGTAGATTTCTTGTTCTAGCAATGGTATAATGATCATATATTATTTCTCAGTCTTTATTAAGATACAAACAAAAATGGTCATAATTCTTCAGAACAAATGGGCTTCTGTAGACAAAAGTCAGTATTTAGGGTGTCCCTGACAAAAGGGGTTTCTCGACTGCTATCCTTCCAAATACAATTCCTAAGTAAGCTTTTTCAAAAATCTCAATAATCAAATTGGCATCCAGATGCTGCTATTGTTCAGGTGTAAGGGGAGTTCTCATTAAACACTTACCACTGTAGCCTATAGAAACTCTTTTTCTTTTCCATCTTCCCAAACTGCATCCAAATTCTCTCGTTCAATTATTTTGCTGTATTCTAATTATGGGACTAAGGATAATAATGTATGGCCATTTTGCCATTGCTAAAACCGAAATCCAATTTTTGGCAAGACTGCCTAAAACTTTTGCATAGTACTGTACATGTTGCACAGAATACAACAACTGGATTTCAATCTGGCTGATTGAAGATACTGTTCAGTATTAATTGTAAATGCATAGAGTTAAATTCTCAGAACAGAATAACAGCAGAAAACAATCCAGATACAAGACATCTTAAGTACACAGTGTATGACCTTTCCATTCCTTTCAGCACAGTAATCAGACTTCTCAGTGCATATACACCAATACTCTGTGTGCAATCGGTTTTCTTAGTCTGCGCATGCAGGCAAACGTAAATCAGAAATGAATAGCAGAAACATTGGATGTCACGTTTAGAGAACGAGACTTTGGTTCTTTGAGATTTGTTACCAAAGAATTAGTTGTTTGTTTCTCCAGCGGGAACTAACTACCTTGGAACTAAATGTGCAAAAAGGCTACCACTCACATTTAAGGAGACTTTGAAACAGGGTTTATGCCCTGATTAAAGGGAGAATTTCATAATTTAATGACTAAAAGTTTGAAGTTCACATCACATCTTTCTGTGCCAATAATTGGATTTCTACTTCACGACCAGCCAATAATATCAGAGTCATGTAAGCCAAGTGTTCCCATTATCAGGTTATCCAAGTACATGATATCTGACAGATTACTTACAAAGAGTGCGTATACATGCATTTAATAATCCTGCAAGATTTCTGCGGTTATCTGATTACGCAAGTGGTCATGTTTATAGAATACTCCTATCTACAAATCAGATTAAGAGAGCAGAAGTAAAGAAAGCTTGATTTTACCCCAGTAATCAGAGTAATAGCATGTATATCAGTTACCAAATTTCAATCGGATTTGGCAGTCTGAACATATGTGCGTGCACACACACCCGCACAAAATCAATGCCAATTTAAAGACACCAATTAACCTAACATGCATGTCTTTGGAATGTGGGAGGAAACCGGAGTACCGGGAGTAAACCCGCGCAGACACATGAAGGACATGCAGACTCCACACAGAAAGGACCCAGGCCTGGGATTGGGTCCTGTGTTTGAAGCCAGGACCTTCTTGCTCAGAGGCAGCGGTTCTACCCAGCGAGCCACCACGCCGCCCCGCGTCTTAAGAGGTTTCTCTTCTTTTGGGCTTATTTACATAAATACCGGGTAGGGGATCCTCTTGGAATCAGGCAAAAGAAATTTAAGTTTACATCATATTTTTCTGTGAGATTATTGGCTGGTTGCAAAGTAGAAATTATTCCCTGGGTAATGAAAACTCAAAGCATTCCCATTATTTGATTACTCAGAAGCATGTATACTCATTGATCAGATTATTAAGTGCATGTATTTACACTGATTGGACAAGTTAACTCATCACAATTGCTAAGTTCAATACATGTGAACTGTACAGAATTATGGAAATTATTATATATAAAAGGGCAAAGTTAGCTCCGGATTGAGAAGCACAATACAGCACTTTATTAGTCAGAATTGCTTTAGGTGAAAAACAAACCAAAACATACAAATATAAGTTTCAGATCACAAACTGAAACATACAGACAAAGTCAGGTAGGTGGTGAATGATCCTTGTGCACAACAGGCAATAGCAAGAGTTCATTCATGGAAGCAAAACAGTTCAACTACTTAATGTGTTTGCGAGAAAGCAAGCGGTATTCTGCAGAGGCTGGGCTCAGCACAAGTAAAACACGAAGCACAGCGTAACAGAATTCACTCAGCGTTCTTCACTCAGACTTCAGAACAGACGCGGTATCAGGGCAAACTTAAGGCAAACATCAAAACAGAATACTAAAGTCATCAACAGCAAAAACGAAAAAGCAAGAGATTCTTTTCATTTGCTTTTGATATAGATATATTTCTTAGCAAAATGTCTTCTTTGTTAGAAAATAACAATGAACAGCCGCCAAAAGCCACATCTATTACATGAACCAAAGTAGAACAAATGACGATCTAATGTGAGCACAAAAGGAATAGCAAATCTGAATACACTTACATCAACATCTCCTTAGACATATCTAAAAGGCTGTACAAAATATACACTAGCTAGTCTATATGATTACATGAAATGCATGAATACCTGTCATTCTAACCACTAAGTCTGCCACATAACCGTGGCTAAAGACACAAAGTATCTGTGAAGCTTTCAAAGGAACAAGCTCAAAACAGCTGAAAACAGATTGGGGCACTTTAAGCGATAAGCTTTCCTAGCCTGAGGAAAAACCGCTTCTTAGCCCAGAGTCTAAATTAACACTCAAATCTCAACATATCAAAATTCAGACTTTTTTTTTGCCTTTGACAATGGCTTTAGGAAGTTTAGGGAAGTATAGGCCACCACTGCCTGTTCCCATGGTCCAGACGTTCAAATGAGGCAGCACTGTTGATGGCTGAAAAGTAACAACCGTAAAATGTATGCACTTGCATTTTAATTTACTGTGGTTTTTTTTTTTTATATCAGACCTGTTGCACTTCAAGGCAAGTTTCTGATTGTCCAAGCTTATCCATGAGGCCTGGCTCACTCTCTTCATTTGGCGCTCCATTTTGTAGCTGGTCTGAAGACCCATAACCATTTTCACCACTAAGAGCATCCTCTAGCTCAGACTCACTTGGATTTTCTTCACACTCTACTTCACCGACTAGCTGCTCATTCAACTCGTCATCTTTTTGTTCTTCCTCCTTCAGATTTTTCTCATCATTTTCTTCATCTTCTTCCGAGTCCAAAGAGATGGGCTCTAAATACGAAACTGACTTTATTTCGTCGCAGTTGTCCGTTGCTGTGGCTTTTTGACCATTTGGTAAGACTTCAGGAGCCGTGTTCTCTGGTACCTTATGCTCTTGCACGTCGCCATTAGAAGTAACTTTTCGTTGAAGACATTCAATTGCAGTGGCTGATCTCCCTATGAAATCTTGAGATGTCCTGGCTTTTTCCTCCTGATCGTGGACTTCAAAATAACAATGAGTGTCAAAATCCATTACATGTTGCAACTGCATGAGTTTACGCATGTTGAATCCAAGCAAAACACTGACGTTTAGCGTTTCACAGTCACGCAAACACTTCCTTCTTCGGTTCGCAAAATGGCTTGAAACGTCCGATTTCCACAGCCAAAGACTGGAAGCCAGCTTCTCCAATTCTCGGCGGGATGGGTATGGTTGGGTGTTGAAATACTTGTTGAGAAAAGTCTTGCGAGCCTCGTATGATTCATTTGCATGGTCCTTTGGGTCCAAAGCCAATGCAACAGGTTCTTCTTCAACCGGGGCAAATGGGCTTGACTGAGTATGGCCTTCCAGCCATAGTTTTCGCTTCTTTGGGTCACTTTCGTCATCGTTTTGATACCCAGCCCTTTTAAAAGAAACTCCCTGAGTCTTGGCAAGTCGGGAAGTTGAAAGGGGTCTCATTTCCTGACCATTATGAGCCTTGCCTACACCCCGGCAGTGCACCAGATGCAAAGTAATTGTGGACGCAGTCATGTTGCTGGTGTAGACTCCCAGGCAGTGGATACACTTGTAGGTCAGCTTTTTCTCCACTGGATGCACTGTCTGGATAACCTGATGTCTCTCCCTTAAATGGTGAGAAAGGGAGTCCGAGATGGGGCCTTTCAAAATGGAGAAGCAGAGTGGGCATAGGGTCTTACCCACATCCCTCTTGTATGGAACACCTGCCTGGTTTGGACTCCTAACAAGTGCTAAATCGGCTGTCTCAGAAGGCATCTTCCGGATTTGTGGATTTGTAGGTTTAAGTGAAGCATTATTTTGGGCATGGAAAGCCACCGACTCTTCAGGAGCATCTCTCATGTTATATGTGGTGACAATCAGCTGGACATTTTTGGGGTTGCCCTGTTGAAGGGTGAGATCAAAAGTCAAGGGGGAATCAGTGCGCACCCCAACAGATGCGTTCGGATGCGACGCTCGCATGTGAGCGACCATTTTTTCAACGTCGTTGAAAGCGGCTCTGCAGTGTGGGCACGACAAACCGTGGATTAGCATGTGGTTGAGCAGTGTGTCGCTAGGTAGGTAGCGATTACAGTACAAGCATTTACTTGTGAAGTTGTGGATCTTCATTATGTAGTTGGCCACAGCAGGTACCTTTTCAGCTTTATGCTCCTTCTCGAAATGAGAACTATACACATTTTCAGGAAACAGCTCATTGCAGATGGTGCAGATCTTCCACTTCTGAGTGTACGATGTACCCAGGACAGAGACGCCTTTCCTAGGAACAACAGTTGTTACGTTAGCAGCAGCTGCCTGTACTCGTGAGGTCAGCGAAGGAATCTTCAGTATAGAAGTAGATGTGGATGCAGAAACGGTGCTGCGTAGACTGCTAGAAGAAAGTTGAGGTCTACTTGTTTGAGACTGTGGGCTCCCAGAATGCTGTGCGCTGCCTGGCAAGGCAATTCGCACTTGTCCTCCAACTGACAAAGCCTGAGAAGTGCCAGGTTTTAAGCCAAATGTACCCGACTTCATATTAACGCCTGATAAAAGCCGAGTCGAATTCAAATTCCCCTTAGAAATGGCAACACGACTCAGCTGTTGCACAGACAATGGCCGGGTCCCAGCATTGGCCAGGGTACCTCTTGGCATATGACTAATGACACCCTTTTCTCCCTGGATTTTAGGAGACCCCAGAACGGCAGGCTTGGAACGAGGCACCACAACATTAGTATGGCCAATCATGGCAGTAACTTGGTACCCAATGCGTTCATGGTCCTCAATAACATGCTGCACCAATGCCTCATAAGTACGTGGCACAAAAAGGCAGCGCTTACAATGGATGGCTGAGTGACCAGCACTTGCAGAATTATTATCTGAAGCATTACCCTTGCTCGTTTCAGCACCAGATGATCCATTAGGCGTTGTTTTCTCTCCAGGCTTGGCCAGATACGGCGCTGCAACGTGCCGAAAGTGTTCACGGTAAATGTGCTTGCGCACCACGTTATATAGTGGGTCCCTGTAAGTGCATTTCTTGCAGTAGTACACCGCCTGTTCTACACTGTCCCGAGACTTGTCGGGCCGATTACCGTCCTTCAGGGCAGCTGACGTTCCCTGGCCCCCAGTACTCTGGCGAGGTACACTGTTGGGCACGTGAAAGAGCTTAATGTGTGTCTCCAGCGTCTTCTTGTTCCCATTGTAAGTGCAATAGGGGCAGTTAAGGAGGATACGATTTTCAAAATCATCACTGTGGACATTACGAAAGTGGCTCTTGTAAGCTGAAAAGAACTTGGAAGAAAATGGGCAGTCCGAACAACAGAATGGCTTTGAGCGATAGTCCTAAAAACAAAAATTAAAGACAGAAAGTCAGAAAACACAATACCATGTAACTACTTAAACAGCAACTTAAGTAGTACAATTTTTGCTTAGTAACACTTACTTGCGTTTTGGTAAGTGATGGATCCCACATGCACACATCATCCCATGTTGTATTCTTGAGGTAAAAATCATTGGGAACAAAGTCTTTGTAATCCTGTTAAGACAAAATGCAATTACTTTATTGGCTCCTTGTTTCTACACTCACTGTTCGTTTTTATCACTTCCACTTACTGTATTATAATCACTTTGTAATTCCACAACTTTACAAACTGTAGTCCATCTGTTTCTCTACATACTTTGTAAGTGCCATTTACTCTGTTGTCTAATAGTCAGGATCCCCACAGATCAGAAACTATTTGGGTGCTGGATCATTCCCAGTACAGCAGTGACACTGGTGTGGTGGTGTGGTAGTGTGTTGTGCTGGTCTAAGTGGATCAGACACAGCATTTGTACTGCTAGGGTTTTTAAACACCTCAGTATCACTACTACACTAAATAATCCACCAGCCAAAAATGTTAAGCCAACATCCTATAAACAGCATCATGTGAGCACCGATGAAGGACGTCTACAAATTTGATGCAATAAGGTAGAGATGTCTAATACAGTGCATAGTGAGATAAACAGTGCTTAAAACTCCAGCAGCACTGCTGTATCTGATCCAACCATACCAGCAAAACACACAATAGCACACCAGGACCACAATGTCAGTGTTACTGCAGTGCTGAGAATGATTCAACACCCAAATAGTACCTGATCTGTGAAGGTCCTGTTGGGGTCATTACAGAGTAAAAGACCAACAATGTATGTAGTGAAACAGACAAAAACTAAAAGGAACTAAAACAAAGCTAAAAGTACGTCACATGGTAAGTAGAACTCATAACATGAACAATGGAGTTCAGAAACAATAAGGTGTCCCTAAGAAAGTTACAATTACCAACAAAATTTATGCACAAGTCCATTAGACAGGTTCGTCATCTATGGAGGACCAAAAATTACACAAGTATAAATAAATACATTCTAAATAAATAATTATATTTTTGTCAGGGAAAATTGGCAAAAAAAAAAAATTTTTTTTAATTATTTATTGTCAATCTATTTATACATTTCCACTTGGGATTCTCAGGATTTTTACATGTATTTATTTATTTGTGCATTTTAATATATATTTACTTATACATTTCCACATTTATTTATTAATGCATTTCCACATTTACTTAATTATACATGTCCACATTTATGAATTTATATAGTTCCACATTTCTACATTATTTATTTATTCACCCATATGTTAATTGAGTGGGCGGTCCTAACCTCATTTCAAAGCAGGATTGGCTAAAGATTCTGCTCTACTACTAATATCTTTGCTTACAGCAGCTGTTCTCCAGCGCTTTGCTAGCACTGCACTTTACTAACCAGCTAAACACATTCCCAAACTGTTGCAGTACAAAGCTCTTTAAGCAGTCTTGTGTTACTGATGCAATGTTTTTATGAGCAAATGAGGACAGTGAGACCCATTGACAAAATGACAGTTTAACTCTGATTAAGAGTTACCCCTTGATACAGATGTGGATTTTAACCTAGGTGTGTTAGACAGCATATAATATGGGAGAAAGAAATATGGATATTTACATTAAATTATATATGTAGATATATTTCAGTATACTTGTCCTCTTGTGTAGCTAGACATTCAACCTCAATTCAATTAAGTTACAATTCAGTTTGCTACAAACTCCCAGGATAGACCCAGTGGCAGACACACTAGTAATAACACTTAAACATTTGTGACTGTAATCACACTTACATCAACATGTCCCATGCAGAACTCCAAGCCAATATCTCCAAGTGCTTTCTTAACATTTCTCCTGGCTTTTCTTAAACTGCCAAGGTTGTTTACTGGGAGCTGGAACATACTGCCCACCTAGGGAAAAAAACAAAAAAAAAAACAAGATACAAACCTTAACATGCATGATTAAAGCCTTAATGATGTCACTGCAATGTTATTTTGAGTTAAACATCAGGAAAATCTAAAATTGAAAATTATATAGATGTTTGTAAATTTATTTAAAAAGAAAAACTGAAATATCACATGGTCATAAGTATTCAGATCCTTTGCTGTGACACTCATATTTAACTCTCAAGCTGTCCATTTTTTCTTATCCTTCTTGAGATTCTACTGCTTCATTGGAGTCCAGCTGTGTTTATTTGAACTGTTTGTACTTAATTAGGAAAGGCACACACCTGTCTATATAAGACCTCACAGCTCACAGTGCATGTCAATGCAAATGAGATTTATGAGGTCGAAGGAACTGCCCAAGGAGCTCAGAGACAGAATTGTGGCAAGGCACAGATCTGACCAAGGTTACAAAAAAAATTCTGCAGCACTCAAGGTTCCTAAGAGCACAGTGGCCTCCATAGTCATTAAATGGAAAAAGGTTGGGACGACCAGAACTCTTCCTAGACCGGGCCGTCCAGCCAAACTGAGCAATCGTGGGAGAAGAGTGAGAGGAGATAGGTAAAGAAGATGCAGTAGGGAGATGGGAGAAAGTTCCACAAAGTCAACTATCACTGCAACCCTCCGCCAGTCCCGGCTTTATGGCAGAGTGACTCAACGGAAAGTCATGACATGTAAGACATGAAAACCCGCATAGAGTTGATAAGTCTGATGAGACAAAAATTGAACTTTTTTACCTTAATTCTAAGCAGTATGTGTGAAGAAAACCAGGCACCGCTCACCACCTGCCCTATACAATCCCAACAGTGAAACATGGTGGTGGCAGCATCATGCTATGGGGGTCTTTTTTAGCTGCAGTGACAGGACGACTGGTTGCAATTGAGGGAAAGATGAATGCGACCAAGTACAGATATATAATGGAAGAAAACCTCTTCCAGAGTGCTCAGGACCTCAGACTGGGCCAAAGGTTCACCTTCAAACAAGACAATGACCCTAAGCACTCTTGACTCATTCTAGAATGGCCCAGGCAAAGCCCTGACCTAAACCCAATTAAGCATCTCTGGAGAGACCAGAAAATTAAACTAGAGAGGATCTGCAAGAAAGAATGGCAGAGAATCCCCAAATCAAGGTGTGAAAAACTTGTTGCATCATTTCCAAGAAGACTTATGACTGTACTAGCTCAAAAGGGAGCATCTACTAAATACTAAGCAAAGGGTCTGAATACTTATGACCATGTGATATTTCAGTTTTTCTTTTTTTATAAATTAGCAAAAAAAAATCTACATGTCTGTTTTTTCTGTCAAGATGGGACGCTGAGTGTATATTAATGAGAAATAAAATGAACTTTTTTAATTTTAGCAAATGGCTGCAATGAAACAAAGAGTGATACATTTAAAGGGGTCTGAATACTTTCCGTACCCACTGTTTGTGTGTGTATATGTGTATATATATATATATATATACATATATACATACATGGGACGGGCTACAGGACAATAGCCAAGCAGCTTGGTGAGTGATTGTAAAACATACAAAGAATTTTGTATACATGGTCGTATATTTACTATAATTCAAAGATTATTTGTTATAATTACGATGATTTCTGCTTCCCAATGAACCATTCCAGCTTTCAGTGCATTATCCGCTTTTTTTTTTCTTGCCATGTGGTGCAAACGCTGTCTGCAGTTTATGCCCACACACATTCATACTGTGGCCTTGAGTCTGTGAGATGTTCTTCTCCTTGTAAGAAAATTACCTCAATTTAAAAGAGAGCTGCAGAATGTGTGTATGTTGCTTATTGGTGTGCGGTTCGAGTGTGCAATTTGAGATCAACTTGAGCAGAGAAAAATCATTATGGTTTTAAGCCTGCATAACAGTAACAAATGAAAAGGTTGGCCAAAGTGAAAGGCCAAGCTCAGTCATTCAATACAACCAGCTTTTCTGCAGAGGACAGAGTAACAGTCACATTCTAGCCATTTTGTCAACAGAACTGTTTCATTACTGTACTTTGCAGATCGTTCTGAGGATGAGTAGTATTTTTATATGAACCAGTCCCTTTGGCAATGCCACAATGGCCACGTGAGTCGTGTGACCTTAATTGTAAAGCTATATTTGAACGGGCATGTAGGGCAGAGATTACTCTGATATTAACTCTGCTTAGGTAACATACTATAGCGGTAAGAGGTTTAGGGTATATCAGCTATATTACACCATTATTAATCAATATAAAACACAAACCAAGCTGCCTATCTTGGATGCTCAAGCAAGACCTTAACCTTTCAGTCAGTTGTAACTGGTTAATGTGTTAAATGCTGATAGCCCCGGAATGGAATCACCACACTTGGAGGATGTTCACTCAGACTTTCATGTTCACTTTTATTTTGTAGGTCACAGATAAGAAATCAAACTTTTTTTTATTAGAACAGAACTTGTTGGCTTTGTGAAGCATACCATAAATTAACTAAACTGTAGCCTAGTGGTTAAGGTACTAGACAATAGACCAGAAGGTCCAGGGTTCAAATCCAACCTCTGCTACAGTTGGGTCTCTGAGCAAGACCCATAACCCACAATTGTAAGACTGTATTAATTGTAAGTCGCTCTGAATAAGGACGTCTGCTAAATGGCGTAAATTTAAACTAAATTATTTTAATTCATTGTATATTATTACCAGATCAATTAGAGGAATTAAACAATTACCTTGTAATTTGCATTTCAAAAATCAAATACCAGTTCAAGTTTAAGAATGCTAATTAGTCACCCATTGTTGCTGTAATTTCTTTCTTTTAATGAAAGATATAAAACTTAGTGTTAAAGCTTTTCTTTGGGAAACCCAGCTTATCAAAATGACATGGCCAGCAGCAGTCCAGATCTCATTCTGATTTAAAATTTATGGTAGGATTTTTAAATTATTTAAATTAAATAATTGGTCCATGTCAAGGTTCCATCCTGAAAAGCTGACATTTACAGCATTTAGCAGACGCCCTTATCCAGAGCGACTTACAACTTACATAGCTTTACAATCCAAGCGATCGTGGGTTAAGGGTCTTGCTGA
>JAUZSU010126092.1:0-29450 GCA_034780255.1 Parotocinclus maculicauda | reverse complement strand
CCTGTAAATTTAATGGTCCAATGAAGGTAATTTAAAAACCAGGATATTTCCTCACTTTTTAAAAAAAACCAGGCCGTGAAATATGGACATGTCCCGGGAAATACGGACGTTTGGTCACCCTACTCTATATACTTTGATCATCCCCATTACTCTGTTCTCTAATGGTCAGGACCTACACAGGACCAGCACAGATCAGTGACACTGATGTGGTTTTGGTGGTATTGTAGTGTTTGTTGTCTTGGTATAAGTGTATTTACTATTTAGAATTTGGAATGAGTACGGTATGGGCTCAGCTTTTTTAAAGTTTCAGTGGTCTCAGAGTGGTCTCTGGCTGTGCTGTTCTGAGTCACGTCTGATGCTTGTCTTTTTTGTCAGAGAAAGCACCGAGGCATGGTGAGCAAGGCTGGTTGTGTGATATTGCAGTAAATTGCATCACTTAAACTGAGCTGAGTAATTTTCACATTGCCAACACATTTACATCCATTAGCTATTAAGAGCTGATATTTTAATTCGTCTTTGAGCCTGGACATTTTCCACATTCCACTTTTGACTCTACAGTATTCCAGAGTGGTCAGCTTTGCACAGACATAATTACTAGAGGCAGAGCTGTAATTAACATTTGCCTTAATTACCTAGCCATACACTCAAGACAATGCAAATTTAGCATAATCAATTAACCTACCACGCATGTCTTTGGACTGTGGGAGGAACCGGAGTACCCAGAGTAAACCCACATAGACATGAGGAGGACATGCAGAATGCACATAGGACCCAGGCTGCTCTACCCTGGAATCGAACCCAGGACCTTCTTGCTGCGAGCAAGCAGGAATGGTAGATTTCCAAATGTATTTAGGAAATCGTGTTTGGTTGCGTAGTGGATTGTTTAATCATCTGTCATGGTAAGGGGCTGTGTCAGTGGCCTTGGCAAAGGTCACTTCTGTGATGGCGATGACCCCAATGATCTACAGAAGAGCCAGTTCTACATGATAGAGGTCTTCAGTACTTGGTAACATAGTTTCATTTAATTATTAATTTAAACCATTTTTAAATTAAAGTTTAGGTTTCCTAGTAGAGATGCTGAAAGAACAATAGCTACTGTGCTAACTGTGCATCCTTAGCCATTATGGCAAGAATTCTTTTCATGTAATCTTGGAGAGATGTCACTCCTCCTTCTAGACTGGAATACAGATTCTGATTTATTTTTAAATAACAATTGCTTGCTTTCTCCAAACATTTTTTCCACTGCTGTTGAAAAAAATCCAGCAGCTGTGGGTTAAGGGTCTTGCTCCAGAACCAATCAGAGCTTGCAAGACTAATTCCAAAAGCTGGTACGCCCCTCATTGGTTGTGCCATTAAGGGATTCTATAAGATCTCAGTGATTGTATGTGAGAGACAAGATGACAGCAAACCAACCCCCATATACCCACAAAATTCTATTATGTTTAAACCTTGGCTCTGAGTTTAGTATAAAGCAGGGATGCACAATCATGTGCTGTACAGCATCAATGCCCAGAACAGAATGGTGACTTTGCCCAGCATGCCCAACCCAAAAAATCTGATTCTCAAACATAGATAGGGATGTTTAGTCTCCTTACAAGTGTAGCAGGGGAATTTTCTCCCTTCCTCCTTGTAGGCTGTCTTTGACCTTGCTAGACAAATGAAGTGTCTGGAGATCCTAATATATACCTTGTCTGGAGTTCATCGTGTACTACAGTAAAGATAATACATTTGGGGAAAAAATCAAATATTTATGTCAAGTAAATCTTCCAAATGATGCATTTTCAAATCAGGAGAATTTAGGAATGAGTATCAAATTCATCCTAACAATGAACAAAAGGTCCTGAGTGCATAACAGTGTTCTAATGGGTCACAAAAGGATGTTTTTTAGATTCCTACAGCTTTTAACTGCTGTAAAGAAATGTATTTTGTTTCTTTTTTATTTATCATAGCGAAAGCAGATTTGTGCTGTTTCTTGCAACTAACAGCATACATTATGGTCCTACTAGCATGGTCAACCTGTAATAATTTGATAAGTCCCATTGTAGGCTACGTACATTTTACACTGTTCAACTGCTCATTAACACAAATATCTAATCAGCCAATCACAAAGCAGCAGCTTATTTTAGAATGCGGAAGACATTCTATTTAAGTGACTTTGAACTTGGAATGGATTTTGGTGCTAGAAGGGCTGGGGAAGTATTTCATAATTTATTTCAGAACAAATCTAGTGATATCTGCAGACGATAATCTCTGAATGCACAATCTATTGAACCTTGTAACAGATGGGCTACAGCAGCAGAAGATCACACCAGCTGTCACTCCTGTCAGCTAAAAATAGGCAACTGAAGCTATAATAATAATAATAATAATCATAATATAATTTGAATAATACGTTCAATTCATTTAACCCATAAAGGGCCTTTCCCAAAGCTCAAGGTAACTTTACAAAGCAAAAAAAAAAACCCAATACAAGAACTAAATCAATTGAGCATAAGAAATCAAGAAGAGTAACAGTGTTGTTGAAAAAGATAGGTCATCAGAGAAGCCTGGACATCAGCAAGAGAAAATATAGAGCCAATGAAGGCAGTGAATTCCAAAGTGCTGGGGCAGCGGCACTAACAGGTCTGCCACCCATAGTGGTCAGCCTAACTCTGGGGACAGAAAGCGTCAGAAGACCTCAATCTGCGTAATGGGGTGTGTGACGTGTGGGAAGCCTAGCGAGAAAGATGGGGGCGAGTCTGTGCAGGGCTTTAAAAGTGAGAACCAGACTTGTAATGGATATGTGTTGAGATCGGAAGCCAGTGTAGTTTTTCCAGAACAAAAGTAATGTGTTCATATCTGGTCAATGTCAAAACTCGAGCAGCAGCGTTCTGAATGATTTGAACGGGACGGAGGGTTTTGGAAGGCAAATCATAATAATGATAATAATAATGAGTAACAGTGGTCCAGTGTAGTGGTGACAAAATCATCATGTATCAGTCTTTCAGACACTTTGTGGCTACAATTCACACATTCACCAAATTTATATAACAGAAAATTGTGAAAAAAGTTGCTTGGTCTGATGAGTCTCCATGTCTACCATGACATACAGATGGTGGGACAGACATATTTGACATAAACAACATGAAAGCATAGATCCACCCTACCTTACAGCAGTGGTTATGGCTGGTGGCAAATTTCTTAGCAAATGCTGATTCCCTACAAACTAATTGAGCATTGTATAAATGCCACAGCCTATTGCCCCTGACAGTGTCTCTTTCTAAATCTCTTTGTAACCACGATGTACCAGCTTCTACACACCATGTCACAAAGTTTACCGATCTAAACCCGGTTACTTGAACATGACAGTGAGTTTACTGTATTTAAATGTCCTCCACAGTCACCAGATCTCAATTCACTAGATTGCCTTTGGAATGTGTTGGAACAGGAGATTCAAATTCATGGATGAGCATCTGATAAATCTGCAGCAACTCTGCCCCTTGGTATTTAAAAAATGCAAGGCATTTGATAGCATTATAAGAATGCATAATCCAACTGCACAATGCACAAAATCCCATTTTTGCAACACAATGCATCAGGCCACTATGCATTATTACACCCCTAAATTTATGATCATATTTGAGTGCATTTTTTGGCAGTGCATATTCAGTCTTAACTTCAAATCCATATACAATTTGCGATTCTCCAAATGAAAAGAAAATCAGAAGCCTAACACTGTTTTTTTCCCTTTCCCCTTATTTACATCAGTCTAAAAACTATGTCAACAGCAAAAAAAAACAAGTCACCTTACCCTCAGTGTGTATTGCTGACACGTAAGACCAGTTGTATCTTTTGACGATATCCACCATTGCTCTGGCCTGCTGAGCATCTGAAGGTACCACTCTCATGAAGTACTTATAGAGCGATTTATCACTGAGATCCATGCTAGTGGCAGAGTAGGCAATCTGAGGAATGTTAAAGAGCTGCAGTAAGTTCTGCACCTGGATGGCCACCGAGCTGGAACCAGGCCCAATTAGACCAACAATGGGCTTCTTTCCCTTCATGGGCGTCCCTCCGCCACTGGCTGAGCACTTGGTCATGCTCTCTTCCTCTTCACTGGAGACCAGGGTGTCACGAATGAACTCGATGCTCTGCTCCAGGGCCACTGCCGAGTGCCAGCAGGAGTCACGAATCTCGCAGCCCAGTGTGATGTTGGGAAGGAAGTTGGGATCAGCATTGATGCGGTCCAGTGTGTGCATCATAGCCTCCACTCGTTGGATGCCATATTGCTCACGTACTGCACCGCATTTCCTTTCGTGTACTTTGTCGGCCGGTGGCTGATGGTGCACGGAGAACAGCGCCCCAATAATAATGTCACCTGGCATGTGGGCCAGGACCCGGCGCTCATTAGATTGAGCATGGACAAATATATTCAGCCTGACACTGACTCCAAGCAGTGCATAGAGAAAGGCTAGTGAAATCCCCATCTCCTGCTGTCTCTCAAATCAGGCAGTGCTGAATGCAGATGGATTTGTCATGGTGTCTGCAAGAGTTATTGAAAAAAGAAGCTCAGAGAGAAAATCAAGCAAACGGATGTAACTGTTTTGCATGACAATAATCTGAGACACTCAACTTAAATACAAAGTGAAGGAAAATCTGTTTTTAGAGACACATTATATAGACAAAAACTTGTGGACACCCAAAACATTACATCCAAAACATAAATATTAGAATAGATTTTGCACCACAACTTTGCTGACTTTTAAGAATTTAAGATTATTTAAGAATAGCATGAAAGAAAGTACAATCCTTTTCTACTGCCACTGTTTTTTTATGGAGAATTCAGAAATGTATGCTTTATGTTATGAATGTGTTGCTGAAATATCAGAGCTCTCTAATTAGAATGACTGTCCACAAACTTCTGTCTATATAGTGTATGTCCATTCAAAGGCCTTCATTTTACTTGAAATAGCGAAACACTTTCTGAGCTGTCAGAGGTAAAAAAATCTCCCTGAGAAGCTTGAAAAAATTAAGTAATTGTCATTTGAGTGAAAGAATTTGGACAAAGGCATAAATTGTTCAATTGTTCATATTAACAACACATTTTCTTATCTATCATCTACACACACTCTACTGACCTTGCTTTATTTCCACATCAAGAGTCTCTTTCTTCTTATATGAATATATATATATATAGTAAATTTCCCCACTGTGGGACTAATAAAGGATTATCTTATCTTATCTTATCTTATATATATATATATATATATATTCACATAAGAAGAAATATACTTAGTACAAGATTGTTACTTGTGGCAGCGGCACTTTTTGTCTGTTGTTCAGAATCAAATTAAGTAACAGCACAAGAAAATCAAACATAAAACCATAAAACCATAACCCAATCAAATTGATCGGATCCCGATTTTGGGGCATTATCAGGTGTTTTTCTGTATCAGCTGAAATAGCTCTGGCAAATGACTAATCCTGGGTGTAAATGTGTCAACTGTGTTGGTTAGAGAGGAAGCTAAGAAGTAATAGGCGCATTTTCATTACCAATGGTCATCACAAAGCTCCACAGAATATAATGCACTATTTTAAACACACTTAGACCATTAGGGAATATTGTACACTGTGCTGTGAACGCTTATATCTATCGCACAGATTAAACAAAAAAAGTCCGGGAAGGACAAACTGGGAGCTTTCCGCGGTGCTGAACTCATTAGCGAACTACGATCCTCTTCAGGATAAACGAAAAATATACTTCGAGCCATTTAATAATAACGAACGACATGCTATGCTTTTAAATCTGCATTATAAATACACTGATAGCAGCTGTTACGAAATCAGACTAAACTGATTACATAATAAACGCCGATTATGCTGTACCCTAATAATCCGAACCCAATCAAACCGTTCACATTTCTATGTATTCAGTAGCCTAAAATAAATAAAGACTCACCGCTGTCCAGTTATTTCGCGCCTCCGGGTGCTGCAGGTTTGTCTGTGGGATGAGAGCTTACTGCCAGTCTGCATTATCCTGCATTTTACACGACATTGTGGTTCATATTGCAGCCCATGTGCTTCTACACCATAGCATTGGAGGACATAAACGGCGTCGCATCCCGCACTTTACGCGCGTCCTTTGCAGTGGATCAGCAGCGCCGACTGAGCGTAGGTGGTTCATATGCAGTGTTCTGTCCGAAGCATAGAAACTTCACTGCTCCTTCACCACTTATATTCACATTATCGTCCAAAAAATAGTATAAGATAAAATCTTTCGAAAAGATTAGCTACTTTTATTTGATTAAATCTGGGAACCTGCAGATATTCAATATTTGGTTGCCAATAATAGACTACACATTGTTCAAGTAATGAAGGAGACTACTAAAGTCTTCTGCAGACAACTTTCCCTGGGAACAAGTCAGCTCCAAGACCATATGTCTGCTGGACCAAGCTGTTTTTGAAATGGGGCTATTAAGGAAAAAAACTGCTGTAATTTTACATGCACACTATACAGTATGTCAAATGTTCAGCACTGTACAAAGGTCTAAGGTCACCATTAGATACGTTATACCTTTGTTTTACAGTGGTATAATCACCAAAGAGAATTATTTCTCAGTATCTTTATTAGAATGCAACCAGAAAATATAGGTCGAGTTGTATGGCTTCTATAGGCTGAAGTGGCAAGTTGAATGGTTTGAACACTACAGTTACCTTGTTTATATATATATATATATATATATATATATATATATATTGTAGTCAATATGGCACTGTCATAGGTATAAGCCAGTTAATCAATTTATACAAAGATAATAAATAAATGGTTACCCAACTATGAGGAATTGACTGGTTTGCCCAAGAACCCTGACCTGATCACCATCAGACTTTAAAAATAAGAGTACAAACAGTGAGCAAAGGTTTATTGTCAACCTTAATAGGTGTCCAACCTTAACAGTGGAGGTGCAGTAGATAAAGTACTGATTAAAACATCAAGAAATTGCTTTGATTGTACATTGTGAGATATCAGTTGTAAGTCACTCTGGGTAAGAGCATCTTTGACTACAAATAAATTGACTAACTCACCTCCCATACCTGCTTAATCCAGTACTGGGTTGGGTGGGCTAAGAACACAAGGTGGGACACAACACTGGGACATTTTAAAGACATCAGCTAACCTAAACATGTCTTTGGAATGTGAGAGAAAAGACACAGACAAGGATGCAAACACCACACAGGCATCGTCTGGGCTGGGGATTGTACCCAGGTCTCTGGGGCTGTGTGGTTACAGTGCTAATGGAATGTTTCTACTAGACATTGGAAGGCCTTCTTAGAAGTGTAAAATATGTTATATGAGCAAACTCCTTACTGATACTCACGTCTACTCATCTGTATATATTGTGTTTTACAGTATTTTTTTTGTTTTAAGTCTTAGACGCCATGCTTTGTAGGAGAAATTTCTACAGATACTGTAGATCTCTTACTGTAAATAACTGGAAAATTATTTCTTGTTTATTTCAGTAGGGAAAGCAGTGACTCAGTAGGTCAGGCTCTAGGTTTCTAACCACATGTTTGTGATTTCAATCCCCAGTCCTGTCAAACGTCTGGTCACTTTCGGGCCCTTTAGCAAGACGGAACATTTGTGCAGTAAGAAGACCAGCTTAAACTTGGCTAATCATAACGTTGTGAGTTAATATCTTAACTGTACCTAGGTGTTGGCTACTCATCCACGTAACTGAGTTTGAAAGCCATGTTGCCACTAGATGTGAATGGGTGAGTAAGAGCATAATCGTTCCTTCCCAGGGTAGATACTTTATCCACCACAATCCTGATCAAGATGGAGTGGTTAAGGAAAATGGACAAATACACATTTTTACAGTACAATTAATATGATATAACAGTTTGTTTAGGGTTATGTACAGTATGTTACCGTTTTTTTTGTATTACAGATACTTGCTATATAATTTAACTGGCAACATTATTTAACAAAAAAGAGCTTTGTCTGTCTAAACTTTTTGATTAACCATAAACGTTTTACTCTCAACATCCTCAATCTTGAGTTTCTCATGTTATTGGTGCGCCATCTGATGGATAATATTTGTACTGCAACTGAAACTTTATACAGTAGTTTGTTCAGTTAATAATAATAATAATAATAATAATAATAATAATAATAATAATAATGATAATAATAATAATAATAATATTAAAAAGAAGAAGAGGTTTTATTTATACCTTTTATTATTTTGTTTGTACCTTTCATAAACTCAAGGTCTATTTACAATTAGTTCTACAGTTCTCTCCATCATTACTGGCTCTCCTGAGTTATGATCCAGTGATGAACAATGTTTAGTTTCTTGACAAGAGACAGACGAACTTTAATTTACAATGTCATTACATTTACATTTACAGCATTTAGCAGACACCCTTATCCAGAGCGACTTACAACAGATACAGTCTTGCAATCCAAGCAATTGTGGGTTAAGGGTCTTGCTCAAGAACCCAAATGTGGCAGCTTGGCAGAGGCGGAATTTGAACCCTGAACCTTCTGGTCCAGAGTCCAGTGCCTTTACCGCTAGGCTACCACAGTCCCACAGTATTATATAGTGGCATATACCCGACCACGTTCCCTGAGCCCTGGGAGAGAAAAAACAGTCCCACTACATCATAAACCCTTCACCATACTTAACAGTGGACATCAGCTTATTTGGCCAAAACAATGATCCTTCTTTTTATGCCTAACCAACTTTGAGTGTTTGTTTCCACTCAATCTGTCCATAGAACACTGTTACAGTCAAAGTCCCAGTGGAGTTGAACAAAATCCAGGTATTTACATTGACAGGAAAGGTTTTTTGCTGGCAAGTCTTCCTAATAATTTGACATGGAAGTGAAATCTGGTGGTAGTTTTCTAGACTTGACCACAATATGCTGCCTTTTCTGTAACTCTTCAACAGTGATCCTCAGAGCTTGTTCTACCTCTCTTGCCATCCTCATCTCTGTCTGTGAGCAAATGATACTTGGGTAATACTGATTCATACAGACTCATTTGTTACAGTTCCAAATGGTTGTGATTTGTAATTATTTGCCTACCTGTAGATATGGGCAGTTCATGCAAATGGTTATTTGTAGCTTTTTAAAATATGTTCTCTTGTCTTTCCCCAGTGAAACAAGTGAAACAGGAAAATGTTTATTTTTCTAAGAGTGACAATGATTTTATATTCTAAGTCCAAATTTACTTCGATGAAAGGTTGGATATTTCTCGTTTTCAATGCGAGAGTTAGCTACTTCATCAAAATGGGAACACTTTTTACTCATTTTTAACTCCCCCCCCCAAAAAAAAAAAATAAATAATGAAAAGATAAAAAGGTCACCAGTGTAACACGCGCTCCCAGTACCGTGGGCGGATTTCACTGAAAGAATGTTCTTCCACCACAACGACTTGAGACTAAGAGGCATGTGATCTGAAGAATCGGATGGGGGTGTGGGAAAGGGGAAGGGGTAGTGAAAAGACCCTGCAAAGATTAACCCGAAACAGCTCAGTGAACTTACTGCCACATTGATGAGAAACTTTTTTTCCTAATGAGATGCACTCGCTGGTCCTGATAATCTTTCTCCTGCCGCTCATGAAACCTTCAAGGCAGCAGATTCCCCGGGAGTGCGCTAATTCTGAAGCTCTGGTTTCTAAGCAATGCTGCCCGGTTTGGGGAGGAGATGGATCAGCATGCGGGGCGAGTTCAGGTCGGGGTATCTGCCAAGACGTGAGGGTGTCAGATCAGCCCGATGGGCCGCAGTACCCGTTCAGGGGGCTGGATGATAGAGAGAGATGGCCTCTCGTCTTTTTTAACCGTACTTGCCACTGTTTGAGAAACTTTATGGGCTTTGACTGCGGTGACTGCGCGTTTGGATACTTCGGGTCCTCTTGCGCACAGAGACGCCAGTCGATCCGAAAAAATGTTTTCCAGCTTTCAATTGCAGAGAGGCGGAAATTTAACTCTTATCTCAATCTTGCCAAAAATACAATCAGCCAAGATTATGTGATTATTACCGGCACCTACGAACAAATGATCAATTCCAGTGTCACTATGTTTAAAAATGTCTCTATCTATAATGTGTTTGTCTGGATGCATTACTACGTGTCCCGACCAACTCTGCTTGGAGGGGAAAATAATTTGTGGACGACGGTGGATTTTGGTCATTGGGCCCCTGGCTTTTTACCTTGGCACAGAGTGTTCCTGCTCCGCTGGGAACACGAGATTAGAAAATTAACAGGAGATTTCGGCTTTACTATCCCGTACTGGGATTGGAGAGACGCGCAGGACTGTGAAGTTTGTACCGACGAGTTCGTGGGAAGTCGAAGTCCATTTAACCCCAATCTCATCAATCCATCGTCTGTCTTCTCCTCCTGGAAGGTAACTACCACTTAGATTGCTTAAACATTTTTTAAACTGTTTGTCTGAGCTGAATCAACATGTCTTGGGAAACTGTTTCCATCTGGTACCAGAAATGGTCTACTTTTTCCATTCTGTCGTAAAATAGAAGCCTTCATTACAATTATAATAAATCTATATGTAGCATGTAAAGCTACTTTAAAAAGATGCTGGCATTTTTGAAGAAGAATCGTATTCCCAAGAACCACTAATGATGGAACCAATCTGCCAGCAGTGTATATGTAAGGGTCATGTCCTCTCTTAAGCAAGCTTATCAAACTCTATCAAAATGAATTGGGTGCAATCTATAATAAACATTTTGCTGACACCATTCCATTATTTCCTTAAATTAGGCTAAACAGTACTAGCTCCAGCTAGCTCATACTTTGTATTTCACTACAGTGCAAAAACTCTGATTGTAATTAAACCTGATCAGGTGCAACAATGTGTCCTGCTTGACACAGAAAGTTCCTCAAGATGTCATTCGGCATTAAGTTAATTTTGGTTTCATGACATTATTAATTCCCACATGTTGTGTGAATATTAACACTTGCTATTTTTGCTAATCTATAGATAATTTGCTCGCGAGAACCCCAATACAGTTTGAGAGGTGTGTTGTGTGATGGCACAGAGGAAGGACCCTTACTCCGGAACCCTGGGAACCAGGATCGAAGCTTGTTGGATGGGCTTCCAACATCCTCTGATGTAGAGTTCACCCTCAGCCTGTCCCAGTACGATACTGGATCAATGGACCGTCTTTCCAACATGAGCTTCAGGAACACTCTCGAAGGTTAAATTAACATAGACAGCCATTTAATTCCTGAGAGAACTACATATGGAATTAAGAGTATAGCAAATCATTATGTTGATGAAATATACTCCCTGAACAAAAAAAATGTCACCTTGCATGATTGAGAAGAAATGCAGTGAATGTCAGAAAAACCACAGATGTTAATGATTGTCAAAAAGAAGAGACTGCATTTGGGCATGCCAAATGCCATAGTATGAAGGAAGTAGCTGAATTCACATATGCATCAAAGCCTATGGTTATGCTAGTTTTGAGGGTTTTACCATGGTAAAAATCTCAGTTTCTCAAGAAATTCTCATCAAAATGGCTGAAAGACGACATTTCAGTCATAGGTGACTTGTTTTGTCCAGTGAGTATATCTTCAAATTAATATATTTTCAAGACAAGAATACAATAATATATTATATGTAGGCGATAATGTACCCTAGAACAATAATATACTTAAAAATATGAAAAAACACCATTTGTTTTCTGCTAGCACACATCCTTATCCAGAGGTGACAGACACAATCATACAATCATAGGAATTGTGGGTTAAGAGGCTTGCTTACTGACCCAGCAGTAGTAGCTTTACAGAGGAAGGATTTGACTGGACCTTCAGGTCCACAGTCCAGCACGTTAACTTTTCACCACCCCAGTGCAAACGAAACACAAACACAGATGGCAGGATTTCTTGGCCTGGCTCAGTTTAATTAAAGTCACTGTCTAAGCATTTTAGTAAATTATCCCTCAAAATGCATGAGTGACACCTTATTGAAACTGACTATAATACTAAATCTAACAACAGTTTAAATACACTCTAAATATCAGATTTAATCAGTCATTAACAGCAGGGCAGTTTTACAGTTTGAGTTCTGTCATTTATGGGACTGTGGTAGCCTAGCGGTTAAGGTACTGAACTCTGGACCTGAATGGTCCTCTGATGGTCCTGGGTTCAAATCCCACCTCTGCCAGGCTACCACAGTTGGGTCCTTAAGCAAGGCCCTTAACCCACAACTGCTTGAATTGTAAGATTGTATGAGTTGTAAGTCGCTCTGGATAAGGGCGTCTGCTAAATGCTGTAAATGAGAATGAATAAGTATAAATTAAACTGAGATGCTGTGGGCAGGCATGAATTCAACAGTTTAAATGTGTTAAGTTTGAATACATGTTGCATTTTGCACTTTTAAATATGTATTGCACAAAAACATATAAAGAAGTATCTTGGTTTTCAACCACCTCAGAACTCATCCACTTCGGTTCTCTATGCATTTGGACCAGTAAAATTGTCTCAGTTCTCGTTGTTTGCCCGTTATTCTGCACAACAGTTTAAAATTAAGTCCAGCTGCACGACTTATTCTGTCCTGAATCCTCCATAACACAAGTTTACAGGTAGTTTTGTTAGCTATGCTTGCACTCTCAATTCAATTCAAATTTATTTATATAGCGCTTTTTACAATGGAGCATTGTCTCAAAGTAGCTTTACAATCTTAAATTATCTTAGGCAAGTCTAGGGTGACAGTGGCAATGAAAAACTCCCTGAAAGTAGAAGGTAGAAACCCGTATAAGGACCACAATTCTAAATGAATAACAAAAGAGATTTTAAAATGAGTCCTCAGCAGTAAGTTATTGAAGGTGCATCGTCTCCTAATAACTAAACAATACTTTAACAACAATAAACTCTGAGTTCACAAACATAGTAAGTGTTTTGCTTTTACTTTCACTTTTAATCACTCACTAAATTACATGATACTTTTTAACATTTTATTATAAAATAAACTCCTTGGCTCATGATACATTAAACTTATTATGTATTTGTCAGAACATATCCTAAGATTGGTGAGCACCTGTACAATACAACTCCATTATTGCATATGCCTTATACAAAGTGGATTTTCCAGGGGTCTGAAACAGATACATTAAATGTAAATGTTTTCTTATTGGAAAAATGGCTTAGCACTGGTCATGTACGGTCCTTGACATAACATACCTTCTAGAATGAATTAACAATAAGAATGGACATACCACTCTAATTAATTAATTAAAAAAAGTATTTATTTAACTGCACTGTATTTAACTGCACACTTAAGGATTACAGAAACTGAAAGAGCAAAGACACACGTCTGGCTGAAAAGCTGAACTTAGCCTTGCCACTAAACCTTGAGACTAAATTACACATTTCCCTTCTTAAAAACAAAAGAAAACAAGCTAAGATTGTGATTTTCTAAAAAAGACTAAAGACCTGCAACTGACTTCTGACATGCATTTTCTCTATTCTATGAAATGTAATTTCATTAAATGAAAAATGTGCATTTAAGATTCAGGTTTTCGATAAAACCCAAACCCAAAGCGTTTCTGCAGGGATTTTGAAAAACGTTATCACATTTTTTGTTTCGCTCTATTAAATGTATTAAATCCAAGACAAATTTATAAAAAATGTAATGCAGCCTAAACACTAACTTGAAAGCACTTTTTGTACAATGCAACATTGTTGGAACATTGTTGGAGAAAACCTATACAGACATTGGCAGAACAATCAATCTCCACATAGGCAGCGCCTGGGCTGGGACTCCAGACCAGGTCTGGAGTTGTGAGTTGACGACAGTAACTACTGTGATACTGTACTGCCCATACTATTTTCTGTACTACAGAGACCATGTTGATACTAATTGCACATTTCATCATACCACTGCCAAAGAAGTGACCAGTATCAACATTCAATAACTACCACCCTATAGCACTCACACCCATCATGATGAAGTGCTTTGAAAGGCTTGTCACCCTGAAGACTTATGACTGTTGTGCCAAATGCGACTCCAATAACATCATAACGTTTGCAGATGACACACCAGTGGTGGGCCTCATCAGAAACGATGACAGCTCGGCCCACAGAGAGGAAGTAAACCAACTCATCACCTGGTGCGACAATAACAACCTGTCACTGAATGTCGACAAGACAAAGGAACTCATTGTTGACTTGAGGAGGAAGCACATTGTATATACTCCGCTCCGAAACCAAGGCAACGCTGTGGAGTCTGTAAGTAGGATAGAGTTTCTGGGGGTGCACATCACAAACAATCTCTCATGGGTGACGCACACCACATCCATTGTCAAAAGGGCACAACAGTGCTTTCACTAACTATGGCAGATGAGTATCCACAAAACCTTCTACAGAAGCACAATAGAGAACATCCTCATAAGCAGACTCCATGTCTAGTATGGCAGCTGCACCACCTCAGACCAGAAGTCTCTCCAGAGAATGGTTAAAATGGCAAACTGTTGATCCTCCTACACTCTGGCAAATGGTACCACAACAATATCATTCTTGTATGTATTTAAATGACATTATATATTTCCACATGTCTATTTAACATACTACATTAGACTAAATTGTGTATATGAATATGTATGTATAAATACAGTACATACATTTATATATTTTTTTCCTCACATAAATTAGGAGATATATCAAAATAAAGTCCCCTTATTTTTGTGAGAAGTGTAATTATATGTACCAACATTTGAACAGTTCAAGGATGCATTTGATGGATTTCTGATAAAAATATAAAGGTATACTACAAGATTCTGGTGGCTGATTTGACTTAATGGTGAATTAATTGACTTAAACATGAGCATTCACATGTTTAATTAATTCAAGACTTCAAACTGTATTCAGTGAGACCAGCACTGATATAGACTAATAATCAGTTTTCAGATAGCACTGAAAATTATTGCTTTGAAACACATTTTCTTTAATTATAACCTTATATGTAGCAGAATCACGAATCTGTGGATTCTCAGAAATTATTAAAAACATTAGAGACAGTGAGAAAAATACTGATTGCGTTTCATTAATCCAATACAGCTTAGTTTTTTTGTCATCAGGGTTGGAAATCTATTTACTGACTGTAAATGAAATGTCAAGGGTAGGTGTCAGGACAGTGAACAAACACTTATATGAAACATTTTATAAAACTGTTTTTTTTTATGTAATTCTGCAGTCAAATGTGTTTCAGAAACTCAATGAATGTGTACAAATTATTTCTTCGATCATGGTAACGAGAGTTTAATAAAAATAAGCAATTGTATTTGGTTGACCATTCGTATAATTTTTTACGAAATCAACAAAACTTTGGGAAAGTGTAAGTATATTAATTACATTCCTACTGTATTCTTATGTACTGCACAGGTACATCTTCATAAGAAGTAGCATTCATAAACAAAACCAGGGCATTACTGGGTTGCTGGTAATGTCCTGGGTTTGCATCATTCGTGCTTTAATTTACTTGGTTGCAGCCATTTAAACATGCCATTAAAGTCCCATTACACCCAGTGTAACATAATTTCCACATACAATCTAGTTAACATATCTGTGTCTTTTCCTCCTTAGTTTCTAGTTTTAAAATGATCATTTGACATTTGACAACTCCACAAATTAAGATATGTGGAATTATTTCTGAGCACACATCTTATCTGCTGTTTTTTCACGCTTGTGTTTACGGTTAACAACTTCTCAGTAAGTTGCTGTTATTACATAGAAATGCACGAGTGGATGGGAAAAGACAGCCACAGTTTCTCAAGTCTGTATGGAAAAAAGGAAATAACAAAAAGCTGGGTTGTATTGTAAGAGAAAATGTGGTTGGGACAATTTCAAGAGTGAAAGATGCATATAGGGAAGAGGTAACTAATCTCCAACCTGTACACATCAGCCCATACTTTGTATTGGAAGGGGCACATGGTGCAGGTGTAAGCATATCCCAAATAGTATGCCTGTTGTAGCAATCTCCAGCACCAGTCTTCTTATATTTGCACTTTCTTGTTTAAATCCTCCACCTCTAGTCCAAACGCCAGATTCGTCTTATGTTAATTGAACCGACTTCCCTTCACAGCCCTCTTGACGGCCACTATTTAAGCAACATTCACATACTTTACTTCAGGAAGTTTTGCTCATTCACATGTCCACATACTGAGGTCTTAATTTTTTTCTTGATTTTTTTGCGTCATTATTTTATGGTGCTTACTTCCACACATTCTTCCCATATTTATAATCTCATTATCAATACAAATACAGTAAGTCAACTCTCCATAATTGTGGTGAACTTAAAGCTCAGTCTCTGGGTTGCAGCACTTTCATCACAACTGTAGGATAGGGAAACATTGATGACAATGTCAGAGTTAAAAGGAATGGACCTTTTAACTCATCCTATCTACCACTGTGACTGTCATCCTTGGTCAATCCTGAATTATTACCCCCAACGTGTAACTACAGAATGCAGATCTGGTCACATAGGATCAGTAAGAGGCATACAACTACATTACCTACACATAGTAAATACGACTGCCCAGAGGAAACAAAAATAAAAAAAAGATCTCCTTAATATCTCTGTAGTTTCTCCTAGACAACAATGAGTTTAGATGGAAAGACAAAGGGCCATTTCATCATGGGTCTCCTGCTGCTCAAATGCGTCTCCTGAGATAAAGGCCTCGGTAACCTCACATATATCTCCTCCTGAATTTTAATACAGATCTCAGTAAAGTCTCATATAGTGCTCAGATTTGCCAAAATAACACACATTTACTAAAGATGAGTCTTAGTATGAGATCAGCCATTTTTCATCCAAAGACTAAGACTTTTCAGTTTGAGCTATTTTGCTAGGAATATGAGTTAACTACTGTTATCAGAGTAGAACCCATTTATCTGTTAAATAATGCTTGCAGTCCCACACTACATTATATTGCATTGTAAAATATTTGCTAGTGCTTCAGTTGCTCTTTTTTAATCAGGTGTCTGATTCAATTGTTCAAGTTTCAGCACCAGAAAGAAAATTAGATTTTCTTGTTACTGTGCACAATTATTTCTGTTCAAGAATAAAATGTAGAACTTATCAGATAATTGTGTTAATTGAACTGAATGTCTTTAATAAGGGTAAGTCTTTAATTTCTAAAATAATTAGTCTTTAAGTTCTGAATGATTTGGCCTCTCCATTGCTTAATTCCTGTTCATCCTAAAATAAAAAATATGGAGTTTCTAAAGAGATTAAATCAAGACAAGAAGGAGATCTCCTCGGGTTTCGTATGTGTCTGAAATCTAATTCTCAGTTTTATCTCCTTTAACCTCAGAAGTATCTCATGTCTCATTGTTGTCTACTGCTATTGCTCCTAAGCAATTTTAGGAGAAACATTTGTGACAAAGTTGATCTCTAAATAAAGCAAAAGTGAGAAATGTTATTGCACTAACCCTCTGGATTGTCCATGTGCCACAACTTTGGCATCTGTGTTCTTTTCGATGAGCAGTGGCTTTCTTCTTATATTTCTGCCATACACACTATTGTTGTTCAGTGTTCTTCTGATGGTGGACTTATATGCTTAAACGTTCTGGGCCCAATCTTGTAAACGCCATCACAAAACTATGGCACAATGAACATCATGGTTGTAAATTGTGGCTTTTTGGAACTGTTTTAGAGATGCTCAAGTTTTTTGGTCACACAGTTTTCTCATATGTCTTATGAAAGAATTATGCAACACAGCAATTTTTAGCTACTCCTGCAGCATATTTTCTGTGCTCTGGCACGCTAAACGCCATGCTAAATCCGCTGATTGCCTGAATCCAACTGAATTCCAACCAAGCCCAACAAATGACATGAATGGTTTTTTCAGGAATCAAAACGTTTGACAAAAGTGTTGCCCAATATACACTTTGCATCAAATTTGATGAATAATTAAGACAGAATTCTACATATTAATGAACTACAGGGTAAACAAACAAGCTCCTCCTTTCTCCATAGAAAGCTGGAACAATGGAAGCTAGCTATCTCATTTCCTTTGACCCTCTAGCTAGGTCCTACTTCTCTTTTGCTCCATTGTTCAGACTCTGTTTTCCTCCAGAGTTAAGTTACAATCCTAATCTGCTCCATATCACCTTCAGAGGGCCGAGGACTGTGGATTGTGTGTTACGTTTGGATAGAAGCTGAAATCTGGAGAAAGCTTGAGAGCTTTGGGCGTCATGTGTCTGTTGTACCTTGGTTAATTATAGCTGAATGAACCAGTTAATCCTTCATACAATGGTAAAAAGTTTACATATAAGCACACCTATTGTTTTCAAGCTGATCTTCGAGTATGAGTGGATGTTTAGCCAAGCTGTTTAGTTCAATGCCAGCAAAATACCTGCAACTTCTCATCGTAAGGCTGTCACTTCTCATCCTGGCTCAGCCATCCTTCTACTGTGGGACATTTCAGAAACCAAGGCCTGCGTTTGATACACCTGTTCAAAACTCGATGTTAATGAACAATGGAGAAATTGTCTAATCAGCCAATCACATGGCAGCAACTCATTGCATTTAAGTATGTAGAAATGAGCTGCTGGAGTTCAAACCAAGCATAGGAATGGGGAAGAAAGGCGATTTAAGTAACTTTGAACACAGCATGGTTGTTGGTGCTAGACGTGCTGGTCTGCGTATTTCAAAAATGGCTGATCTACTGGGATTTGCACACACTGCACCACCTCTATTATTTACAGAAAATGGTCCAAAAAGATCAAATATCCAGCACAACAGAAGACTGTAAAAATGTTGCCTGGTCTGATGAGTCTTGATTTCTGCTGTGACATTTCGATAATAGGGCCTGAATAAGTTTTTTAAAAGCATGAAAGCTTGAATCCATCCCACCTTATTCAGGCTGATGGTGGTGTAATGGTGAGGTAATTTTCTTGAAACACTTTTGGCCCCTTAATGCCATCGTTTAAACCCCACAGGCTACCTGAGTATCGTTGACCAGGTACACCCCTTTCTGTCCACTGACTCTTTATAACACTATATCACTGTGGCTCAAATGGCCTCTACAGTCACTAGAAATGGGAGATTCGAATCACGTATGTGCAGCTGATAAATAAAGAACTGTGTGATGCTATCATGTGGTCCAAAATTCAGTTCATTTCAATTCAATTTGTATTGCTATAGAGTTTTTTACAATGGACATTGTCTCAAAACAGCTTTACAATCTTATATTATCATAAAAGGCCAATCCCAAATTGAGCAAGCCTAGGGCGACAGTGGAAAGGAAAAACTCCCTGAAAGGAAGAAGCCTTGGAAGGACCAAGACTCAAAATGTGACCCGTCCTCCATGGTTGGCCTAGATGTTAATTGATTAAATACTTAAGTATATAATATAATATACTGAAGTATATTAAGGTAATAGTAAAATTAAGTGAATAATATAATTTTAATCAATAATAATATTTAAATTTGTAATAAAATAAATAAAAAAATAGATCAGCCTACCAGTGTGGTGACCTGGGTTAGAGTCCCAAAAACACCTTACGGCTGGGTCAGGTGTCCCCATAAAGATGAGCCTGAGAGAAGAGACCCAACAGTGACCCCTGTAAGCACTGGCATGCACAAGCGTCCTATCCACTGCACACGTATTCAGGATTAGCCTGAATAAAACATGGAGAAAATGAATAAATAAATCATTGTGAGGTGATCATTTATCGCATGTTTAAGTGTAGGTTAATCGACTTAGATGGTCATTTTGAGTGAATTTGAACGTTTGTTTTGGCCCACCTTGGAACAAGTTGTAGCATTTTGTCAAAATCAGAGCGATTTTAAATAAAAGTGTTCTAATCTGTGTCATATGTCTTAAGAAGGGTTTCCGTAAACTTAGCAGTGGGCTTTGGGTACTTTTCTTTATAGCCTTTACTTATTTTTTCTATCCATCATTTTACACCAAACCCTCATTTCTCAGTTCTGCTTTTCTTGTCTAACAGAGATCCTGATTTCAGATCATATTCTGTGTAGCAAGGTCACTAATATAACAGTTTCTTGGCATGGGAGTGAAGTCTAATTGTAGCTTGATGACTACCATCTTCTGCAAATCTGAAAAAAGCGTTGTTCCCTCTCTTGCCATCATCCTCACTATGCAAATTATGCTTTTATTCCCTAGACAGCTTCTTTTGTTTTAAACTTCCTAAAGCTATATATGGTCATTTTCAGCTGCTTATGCACAGTATGTTTTATAGATAATTTATTAATGGAAAACATCAATCCAACATCAACATCATTTAATTTGTGATTCTGTAATGTCCCGTGTTGATGAATGACTAATGGATCTTCTGTGTGACCACATTCCTCAGTAAAACAAAGGTCCAATAGTGTCAAATGGTAGCTGATACTGAAAAACTCTTCCTTTTGAACTTCTTTACCAGAAGTTAATGTAGTGTCTTCAGAAAATCGTGATATCCCTTTGTCACTTTTTGCCTCACAGGCTGAAAGCAAACCCTTAAAAATCTATTTTCCAACTTAATTTACACATCTTGCTTTACAGCACTGAAGCAATGACAAAAATGGAAATTAAAAGCCAGAATAACCGGATTGGAAAATTGATCATAGATCCACCATTTGCTTTAATGGCAGCCGTTAGTCCGTTTGGATATGGCTTTACCAGCATTGCACACCTAGACTGGTGAATATTTGCTCATTCATCCATGCAGAGCTGTTCAGGATCATTTAAATTTCATGGCGAGTGGAAATGGGCTGCTCTCTTTGAGTCCACTCTGGGATCAAATTGCAGTGGATTTAGGTCAGGACTCTGACGTGGCCTTCCATTCCTATGTTTAACCCATTGTGATGTGTTTATGGTTGTTGCCCTCTTGGAAGGTGAACCACTTGCACATCGTCACTGGTTATCGTCATGGATTTTCCTTTCAAGTCTGACCAACTGTTGAAAAATATCTCATATATATTTTTTAAAATATCTTGGATTTCAGTAGAAAAAAAATCCTGTACTCATATGATCATAAAAGCTTTTTCTACAAAGCATCAGAAGAACAAATGAGACTCAAGTTGGCAGTTTGTCAGAAGAGGTATCTTTCTCAACACTGTGCCAAAGGTTAATGCAAAGCATGTCAGATTGTTGTCACACACACAGACTGCTCAATCTCTGGCCTCTTGCTTGATTAAATACAACCAGAAAATAAGTTACTGTAGTACTCCAGTGGTTAAGGTACTGGACTCTCGATCAGAAGGCCCAGGGATCAAGCTGTCACTATTGGGTCTTTGAGCAAGGCCCTTAACCCACAAGACTTTACCAGCTGTGAGTCACTCTGCATAAGGGTAGATGCCATAAATGTAAGTCAGATTCAGTTAAGTTCAGTTTAAAACTGAGTTCAATTGTGACAAAAAGTAAGGAATGTGATAGCTTGCATTTCTTCAGACTCTTATCCACATGCAAATATGCAAAACCATGCACCTAACCAGGAACAAACCTCTGTCAAGCACATTAGCCTCTCTCCTACCCACGCCTCCCATCTCCGAGCCGGTCTGAACACCCCTGGCACCTTTTGAATTAGAAACAAGCTTGCATCCTTCAGAATAAGTGCCCTTCACCTAATCAAATGCTCACACTTCATTATGGTTTCATTCATGTGAGTGTTCAGGGTTGTGACCAGCACAATGTCCATGTGAGCATTTGAATGGGTTCGACCTGTGTGTTATTAAAGAAATCAAGTTGATCAGAAGCACTAACCGTAATGAGAGAATTTAACAGATACAATCTGTCCTCAAACTCCTCCCACGAACTGAGCTGCAGTCGCTCTTATTTTAGCCACACTACTCTCTCTTTCACACACACACACACACACACACAAACTTGGACAGCGAATGAAGGGAGGGGGAGGTCTGGAGATGACAAGGAAAATGTAGAACTAGAGGAAGTCATGCGACTGGTTTAGAGGCACACAAACACACAAGCATACAAGAATTAATGGTCGGTCTACACCTGGTACACAGAGGTTAAAAAAACAAGACTAAACCAATGACATGTTTATTTAATAAATCTTCTATTAGAGACCATATCTGCTGATTTCCATGGCTGGACAAGATTTTATTCCTTACACATCCAGCTTACAGCTTGCAGAAATAACGATCCACATGAGCTCTTCCCAAGAGATGAAACAGCAACTCATGCTGGCCTTGAAATTAAGTGGTGTCTCATCCAGGGAATGCTTTCGCTCGTGCCTTGTGATGGCATTGAAACGCCTTGCAAAAGTGCCTATGAAGTTTAGTTTAGTTACACTTTGCTCAACAGAGGTGCCGATATTGGGATTTAACGTGATAAAGCTAATTAACGCATGATGCAATCTATTGAGTTGTTTATTTACCCATATTTAAAAGGGGTACACATAATTGTAGGTTGGTTTGAAAATCAAGTAACAAATCCAAGTAGCATATGATATGAAGCAGACAGATAAAACATTGCTGTAATGTAATGATGAGAAGAACGAAAGAGAACTGGAGAGGGTGAAAGAGCAAGAGGTTTGATGGGTAGACAGGAAACCTGGTTGTCATGGTATCCAAACCCCTGCCCTGGTTTCTCCAGGGAGACGACCTCGACCCCTCTGAGCTGATTACTATTCCCACATCTGAGAGTTGGACGCACATAGACATAAACAGCTGCTTAGACAAAAAAGCACACAAACCTGTCCCTGGTACACACAGGTACAAAGACGCCCTCTTTATATGCATATTTCAAACAGTCATAGTAATACATCTGTTCCTGTGTGTGTGTGTGTGTGTGTGTGTGTGTGTGTGTAATGATGACGGCAAAATGTGTCTAAGACTCTGAACTTTGAAGTCACACATTAATTAAGCCAGTTTATTAAGCAGGAAGCTTTAAGACAAACCTAGAGTTGGACAAGGTCTTTAATATAAATGAAAAGCTTAACATAAAACCATAAAACATTCAATAGAAGGTAATTTAATGTTTCATTAAATTGAATCAAATACAATTTCCTCTCCCTGTAATAATGTATTCAGTGTATTAATGTTTCTTCGTGGACTTAAAGGGAAAAAATTAAAGATTTTAACAGTTTCAATACAACACAATTATAAAGTATAATATGTAGAAATAATATATAATATTATACAGTGCATATACTTATATATATATGGACACCCAGATAAGAGTTTGTTTATGAATCAGAAACTTACTGTCCAAACTTTTGTATTATATATGAATATTTTACAGCAGTATTTCAAATAGTACAGCCAATAACAACAATAACGCTATTTTTATTTTATTTGTAGTACAATAGCAGCTCCTGTGGCAAGAAAGTATGAGCCAGCTGCTGGAACAAGCAGTTTCTACGTGCCTGCATTCGAACCTACAGACTGTAAATATGCAGACTGTTTGTGCAGCAATAATTCAAGACATGTTTACCCATGTAAAACTTTTTCACTATGAGATTGTCTTAATACAGCTATCCAAACATTTAAGCTTCTAGCCCCATCAAACAAGCCTATGGCAACTGAAGCATAAAAAAAAAAAAATCCCAAAAATGCGAGAAGAAGGAGACCTTGGGAGGGCTAAGACTCAAAAAGGCATCCAACCTCCTTGGGCAGCCTAGATGATAATAATAACTGTTGTGGATTTTATTCCTATTCAAAATTTCCTTTTCAGCGTTTATCTCCCACCGCTTCATTATTCTCCACATAGCACTATTCTTCCTCCTCACTCTCTGTAACACCCACACAATCCTTAAACTACCTTTATTATTCTCTTTATGTCGTTCCCCACTTACACAGTGGAGATATAAAGTTAATACTCCTACACCTTAAATCTACATCTATTCTAGCCTTTTAATCCCACTCTAGAAAATCTGTCATGTATTTTTTCCTAAACTTAACAAAACCTTGGTTATTTTTTTACCAATACATTTTATGATGCTGTTAATACATCATACTTATTTACATTTACATTTTACAGCATTTAGCAGACGCCCTTATCCAGAGCGACTTACAACGTATACAATCTTACAATCCAAGCAATTGTGGGTAAAGGGCCTTGCTCAAGGGCCCAACTGTGGCAGCTTGGCGGAAGTGGGATTTGAACCCTGGACCCCCTGGTGCAGAGTCCAGTACCTTAACCACTAGGCTACCACAGTCCCTATTTCTATATATTTAACATGAAACATGAAAGAGTTGAGCAAAGAACTGAGGAGTTTTAGACCATTTACGAGGGATTCATTTTATGAGGGATATAAGTAAGTAGTAACACCAGTTATGTTAGTGAAACATCGGTGTAAAAACAGTCAGAGGTGAATTTTTAGAAATAAGAGCTCAGAGGAGCTATGTACAAAGAAAGCAAAAGAGTCCCACACTTCATTGATAATAGGTTAGGATTTTAAGGATTTACTCAAAAAAAATGAAAATAGGTTTCCGCATGTGACAATTCGCTAGCCCACCACTACCGAGATCCAGTTTAAAGTCCTGGTAGTGCCTTTTATCTGGGTCAGTTATTATACAGATTCATGGTCAGGAGGCTAAGCTGGACAGTGAGATGCATCAATGATGTCCACTGGGCTCTGGGGTGGTCTGGAGGCCATCCATGGTGTAAGCATCTCCACTGGTGTAGAGTGCTTTCCGGGTAGGCTTTATGGTCTCTATCAAAAATGATCTTTTAGTATAAGATTTAGTGTTTTTAAGCAATTGCTGCATTCTTGCATATTTAAAGCAGATTGAAACGATTTATTTATTTATCAATTGATTTTATCACTCATAAAACTAGAGCTGCCTGAGACCAATACATCTCCTAAAAGTCACAGTGGCACAGCATCCAAGGGGCAAGCAGAGGGTTTCAGATGGGATATCATGCGCTACAAGCACAAAGATTTACAGGCTCAAACTGTGTTAAGAAGAGAGATGATGGTGTTATCACAGAGGGGTCATTTAGAGGCTGTGGGCTGCAAGAGCTGATATCACCAATCATACCAATAAAAAATACAGAAATCACACTTTGCTGGACCAGGGATGGTAGAGGGAGGGGTAAGAAGGATTCAGGACTCTATGGTTTATAAATACAAAGTGTATTTGTATGGGAAAATTAGCAATGCTATTCAAGGTAAAATGGCTGCTTTAAAACACAGTAGGCATTTGGTCTAAATGTGAAAACAAAAATCTTGTGCATGTAGCACAGTTTCTTAAACAAGGCTAACATCATTCTCAAGGATGGGCAAGTGCAAGTCGTCAGTAGAAATGTTGGGTTAGTCTAATAATTAGTTGGGGATATTGCTGTGACCCTACTCAAATGGCCAGGTTTTACATGTCTACAGAAACCTTCATTATAGGAAAACAGTCTGTTTGAATCTGGACAAAGTCGTAGGAAAGCCAGTGCAAAGCTGGCAGCATAGGGCACAAGACAGGAAAAACCCAAGACAGTGTGCTATTCCATTGTAGAACATATACACTCACACTAGGGCCACTTTGGTGTAAACGATAAACCTCTTTAGACTGGACAGAAATCATAGCACATGGAGTAAACCCGCACAGACACAGGGAGGACAAGCAAGCTCTACACAGAAAAAAAAACTGCTCCAACACGGATAAAACCCAGGACCTCCTCGTTGTGAGAAAACAATGCCACTTACCAAGCCAACGTGCCACCCAGGTCCATAGCCCCATGATGTATAGTTCCATATTCAAAGAAAGCGGAGGATTTTAAGTACGACTGCAACCCACATGGAGCCATGGGAACAACAGGGAGAAAAAAACACTATGGCGATATAAAAAGGAAGAGAAAGGGGTAAGACAGAGAAAAGTGTCATGCAAGGGACAAGTGGCGAGTGAAGAAACACTGATGGAAAAGAGGAGGGTATAATGTGGTCCGAACGTAAAGGTCAGAAATGAGTCAAAGATACAGCAAGGACCAGAAGAGTGTCAATGAAAAATCCACACACAGCTTGATAATCTACTATCCATGCTATTTAAAAACCAGTATAACAGAAGAACCTAAATGCTTTTAGTCTCCTTAGGTAGGGTGCGACCATGGGTAGATCCAGGCCTAGGCTAACAAGAGGGTTCCTAACAAAATGTAGTGTCACCAATAGAGTTCATGCTTATGGCTCCTGGGTTTGAGGTTAAACCATGAGCTCTGGTTACATAATATAATCTATGTAACATTCTTCTTATAGTGTGATCATGCCACCTGATCATGACATTTTATGGTCCAAAATAAATTTACACTACTACACAAATGGTAAAATCAACACTGAATAAATCTACTTGATTTAATTTATTATAAGGAGTTTATATTGGTTTTAGAAGTCATATCATTTGACAGAAATACAATCTTGGGTAATATAAAAAAAAAAAAACAGAAGCCCATTAGTTAGTGGTTAAGTTCCCAGCACTTGCCAATTGCCAAAACTGCCAATGTTGGGCCCTTAAAGAAGGCTCTTATTTACCATTTGCTTGGAGTGAACCTTGTAAGATTGTATTACTCACTCACACACTTTTTAAAGCTTAATCTAATTCATAATTGCAGGGGTGTGGTCCATCCATAGAGGGTACCACCCCAAACAAAGCGCCAGTCCATTGCAGACATGTGGAGAACATACAAACTCCAAACTTTGAACCCTGCCACCACAAGTATGTATATGATTCATTAATATAATGTATACAGTAGAGCTATGAGGGCTCTCAAAATAGCTCAGCAGTCTAATAAATACGCTACCCACCACCAGAATAGCCCGAATCCAGCATTGGGCTGCACCAGAGGAGGTGAAAAGTATTTGGTGAGGGAGTATCAGCAACAGGAACCATTACTCAGTCCTGCCAGGGGACCAGGTGTAGCCTGCACAAATATGCACCAGAATACATGGAAATATAGAACTAGATAAAGGAAGTTGCATCTAGGTGTAAATATACACAGAATTAAACACAAAAAAAAGAAATAGAAAGAAATCCCGCAATGTTAGATTTGTGCATACACACCAGTGATAAATGAGCAGCTAGGTATTTTTGACAGCTTTATTTCTTGGTTTCAGACGATGCAAATTTAAATATGATTTGTTTGTTTATGTTAGTAAAAAACTCCAGCACATAACAGAAACTGACTTCGTACATATTCTTCAGCCCTTAGAAAGAATTTCCAATAGGTCATGAAATCAAGAGAACCAAAGTGAAGGTCGGGAGACGAGAACTGTACCACGTCAATTAAAAAAAAACAAAAAAACAAACAAAGCAAGGAGACGGCGCATCCAAAAATAGATGGAAACGCTTATTGGTTCTGATGTACAAGCGCAGCATGGCTATTGTGTCTCATTTTAATGTTTTATGAGAGGGGACAATGGAGTGCTGAGATCTGCTGTTCAGCTGTGATCATTACAGCAACAGAGCACACACAACACAAACACACTAACATACACACACACACACACACACGTGCGCACACTAAGGCACACCTGTCTTTGATAAATAAGCACTCCAGTGTTTCAGAGATCGTAGGGCTCTAGGTAAGAGGATCTGTGTTCTAAAAAGCATGAATCAAACCAACCCTTCATAGCGTAAGTGGGATCGGAACACACAAGCATTCATCACTATTCAGGTCCTGTGCTCTCCTACGTACTATAATAGATGACTCCATTAATTGTGTGTGCTCACACTAACTCTACAGTTCCTCCCAGGGTATTGATCTTGTTTGTTTTTCTTCTTATTGCTTCAGCTCTTTAAGCTTGTGGTCAAATGGTGGCATCTAGAATGACTTTAGTAATCTAAAAACATTTTGGCTGGCTTAACCTTCCCCAGGCATAAAAAGCCATTTGATGCTCAGACAGGTGCTTCAGGTGGACATGGGCGAGTCACGTGCCCTTCTGTTCCCATTTTAATCATCCAGCATCATCCCTGAAGAAAACGAGCTGTGAAATCAAATAAAGGCTAAATGAAGCAAACTTGTCTGGTCTGGTTTTGAAGGACAGAACTCGCTGGGATTTAAATGACTCAGAGAAACGTAAAGGCTGTATTTTGAAGAGACAGTTCAGTAACACATGTAGTGCTTCTTCAAGATGCTGCTCTGCACCACATTACGTCACCACTTGTTTGTGTTGCGGTTCTCTTTATGGCTCTGTTTAGTAGTTCGGTCTTCTGATGGCCTAAAGCTGATGCTGTCGTTATGGTGGTGATTCTCCTCATCATTAGGAGGAACATTAAGTGACGTTGTTAGAGTTTTAAACTCCACAACTTTGGGCCAAGCAGAGTAGATCTTGAAGTTATTCCATTCACCTTTACATTTACATCTTGCTTTTAAGCACAGTAACAACTGATACTACTTACAATCCAAGCAATTTTGTCTTAAGTTTCTTAGAACCAACAGTGAAAGCCTGGCAGAACTTCGACTTCTGCTCCTTAATCAAGTGTCTTAAACGCTAGATCGCCACAGTTCCAATTAGAGGATGATGAGATCTCTGGAGGAAGGGTTCTTACCTTCTTGCAACTTTTCAGTTTCACCTTTTTCTGTAATGATTTAACACATCAATTTGAAATGTTTGATTGGTTTTTGAAGCTTTACTGCTTTAAACCAATGATGCATGTATTGCTCCTGTATTCCTAACTTACCTTATTGCAACATGACCTTCAAGCCACGATCTGAGACCAGAATCTGATGGAAATTGTCTTTTTCCAGAGTTCTATTGATTAGACACGCTTGTCTGCAAGGGTACAAATAGAAACTGGCTGTTTTGAAGAAAACATTCAGGCTTTTCAATTGAAAGTCTGGGTGTCATGTCAACCATTGACCTTGTGTTGGTCACCTTGAGTGACAGACAGAGAGAAAAGACATCTCTACCATATCATTTTTCTCCACCTTTGGGTATGTTTAAGAATATTTCTCACAGTCCTGTTATATTTATGCTTTGAATCACTGTCTTGTCTGATTTATTTTTTATAATATATGTGCTCTGTAGTTACCAAGTCTCCTAGCTGTGTGCTAATATTACTTACCCAAATTGTAGTAAATGTGCTATATTTTTATTTAGTTTTAAATCATAATGTTACAAAATCTTGATGTTCAACAGTGTGTAATGACACTTCCTTCTGTGAAATAGCGAGCACCTTCTATAACCCTCTACCACTGACTGCTTCTTTTCACTTTAAGGCTTCAGACTTCGATGGGGGGAGAAAATACCCACACTGACGAAAGCGCTACTTCTGGCATATCCCTCCAACGCCCAGCAAGGGTCAGTGTTGCAACAATGGAGAGATGATCCCTGTTTGGCCCTCGTATTTTCAGACACAGCCCATTTTCGCCAAGTCCAAGCCACCTTAAAGACCCAATAGGCTTATGTCACATGTATATACAGTCGATTCCGGTTAATGGGACCACATAGGGATGCGATCGTTTTGGTCTTAATAACCAGCTGGTCCGATTAAACGAACATGCCCTATGTTACAAGACGGGATGTGCTATGTAACATATTAAATGTTTATTAAACC